>CAUYON010003807.1:0-43199 GCA_963573935.1 Arctocebus calabarensis
TTTGATCATACTGTTAGAGATAGCCTTCATGGCATTTTCTTGATCACTATATAAAGACATTGATACTCTACCTTTAATAAGTTTCACCAGTACCCTGCTAAGATGCACCGTAGGTGTGATCCCACCAATTGCCCTCCCTCCACACATCCTCCCTCCTCCCCTCCCTTCCCTTTCCCTTTTCCCTATATTCTTGTGCTATAGTTGGGTTACAGCCTTCATATGAAAGCTATAAATTAGTTTCATATTAGGGCTGAGTACATTGGATACTTTTTCTTCCATTCTTGAGATACTTTGCTAAGAAGAATATGTTCCAGCTCCATCCATGTAAACACAAAAGAGGTAAAGTAAACTATCTTTAAATACATTGTCTCAAAAATTCTCCAGGAGATGGATTTGAGACAAAATACCTTATATCAAAAATTCCCTGGGAAATGGATTTAAGAAACTTCTGTAGTTTCCCTGCTTGGTGCTCTGCAATATGAAATTCCTTCTCTACTGCAACCTCTGCTGTCTTAGTATAATGACTCTTCTCTGTGCAGTGGTCAATAACAAAACATCTATGAATGGACTCTCTGCCATAGACCTATTTAAAAACCTATAGTTTAGATCCACACATTATTTGTGGATTTTTTTTTAAATCTCCAAATGTTTTCAATATGCAAGTTTTTTTTTTTTGGAAAAAATACTGATTACTGTTAGTAATTTTTACAAGAGTAGACTTTTGAGGTGCATTTTATTTGTGGTATGTGATAACTCTATGTATTTGGAATTACAACAGGCTGAATATTATAGAAACAAAACAAATATCCTGAGCTACGTGAACTCCAGAAATAAGTGGTTCAAGTCTTCATTAGCTACTGTTTGAGTTAACCACTGCTACAGACCCCTTAATTTTCTCTTCAGATAATAGACTAGGTTTCCCTTCCAGCCTCTGCTGTTTTTCCAGAAAGCAAAAGAAAACAAATTAACAAGGACATAGGAAAGTTTGCATTATCAGAGAAAACAATATTTTTTCCTGCTACCTACAAACTGACTTCTCCCTGGCTAGAAGTTTAGCCACAAGAAAAACTGAGAAAATGTGGGAGAAAAATTATGGTGATTTTTCTACTTTTATTTACACCAGTATTATTCTTAATTTGCATCCATGAACTCTCCACATTTTGATATTCCTGGCTGGCAAAACCTTTGCTTTCTAACCTATATATCTAAAAGTCAGCAATGTTTCTATTGGAGAAATACATTTTTTTGCCTAAAAAAGGAAGGTAACACATATAAAATCTCTTCGCAGAGCCATTTCTAAAATAAAGATCATTTCCCCTGGAAATATGATAGATAATTTTCCTAAGGGTACTTCCAAACATGTGTGATAAAATTGTTCTATCAAGGAAATTGCATAAATGTAATAGCCCATTAACCAACCTTTACAATTTGCTGTTTCATCAATTATCATGTAAGTTCTATTATTCCTAGGCTGGAAAATCATCCCTATCATTTACAGTTGTTTAAAAATTCATGTGGTGTATAAGGCCAGTGTCTAATTCAGACAGACTGGAGGCATGGAGGGAAGGTGCGACATCCTTTATTCAGTTCCTGGTGGCTGATGAGCTACATGGGAGGTCCACACTTATTCAGCTCCCGGTGGCAGAGGACCTGAGTAACACAGATCATCCACAATCAGTGATCCACCATCCATACAGGGAAAGGTCCTGCAAACCTTTATTCCTAGGGGAAGAAAAGTGGCAGTGTGCCAACTAGCAGCTAGCCAAGTATGGCATCGCTGTACACAGTGACGGTATCTAGGACTCATGGCGCCTTCTGGCAAGGCCATGCATTAGAGTCCAGGTGCCATTATCCCATCCCACAACCCAGGCTGTGGGCGAGAAACCCCAAACATCTTTGTCTGTTCCTACATGGTATGTCCTGTCTTATATTCTAAATCAAAAGAAAAAGAGTCACATTTTAACCTTCAGTTCAGTTATGAGTGTAATGGCTCTGGCCATTACCTACAGTTACATGTTCATCCTCTGTCTTTCATTGCTTGATGAATTTCTTTGCAATATTATTTCAACAGAAAAAGATATTAAGAGACAAACGTACCAGAGTGACGTGATTCACTTACAGAAATCCCATTTAGTAATGCAGAGGACTTGGAAAATATTTCTTTTATTTTTTTTCTTTTACTCCTTCCAATCCAGAGACAGAAATCACACACTAATTAGAAAAGGGAACATTTAAACTAAAGAATTGTTAACTATAATGGAATTTTTCTATAAAGGAGTAAAGAGTACTCTTTATCCAAGGAAAAGAGATACCTTGAAGCTTGGATTCAGATATCACTGGTAAAGGTTTGATTATAGATCAGGGCAGGGCAGAAAAGGGGCTGCAGTAACCCAGGTCAGACCTGTTCATGGTTGTTTATTTAAAGAAAAACCCCTTCATGGTTTGAGAGAAAAATTTCTGTATAGTATTAGCAAACAGGAAATGCCTCTTTCTTTGGGTTGCTGGCAAGACTACAACTCAATCACTATCGCTCTTCAAGCTTTAATGATAATTCTCTTGCAGTATAACACTCTATCCTCGTTGGAACCAGTCCAAGGAACCTATGATAAAGGGGGTGAATTGTATAGATAAGTCTCCCCACCCCTGACACATTCACACATGACTGACAACCACTTGGAGAAGATGATAAAAAATGCTAGAAATAGGAAAAAGAGATTCTTCCTTTTAGAGCGTCCATCTCCCACATTCTAATGATAAATCTTAACATTGCGTCAACTAGGAGCCTATTTTAATTTTTATGGAACAGGCAATAACAGGTTGATTTGGAGTTAAGAAAGGATACATTGACAACTCGCCCAACTCTTATCATCAATCTGTGTCCTAGATGGAGGGTTGATACGAAAAGTGAGAAAAACCCAGGTAGAGACAAACTCATGTAGGTTCAGAATCCAAAAAGAAGACAATACCAGTTCATTTTTAAGTAAAGGAAAATTGTCAAAAATAAATTGTGATTGTCCTGAAAAAACTTATTTCAAATTCAATCCATTGGCATTTTACACCATTATTTATTTGTTTATAGAAAATTAAAATCTTGTCTTAGTCATTAAAACCTATGGATTAGAACTTAAGTAAATTTGGCATTCAAATTTACAATGAAGCTAATACCACACTAGAAAACCTAGCATAATATAAATGCCAAAAAAAGTAATGTTTTGCCAGTAATGTTGGTAGACTATCATAAGGCAGTCATTGATTTATCTGCACTTAAGATGCAATATAAATTTATGCATTTGCTTTGTTTTTCCCTAGACATTTATTGATGTTGAATAGCAGTATATTTATTGAGAACATTCTTTTTGTAACATACAGCATATTTTATAATGAAAAGAGGGGTTATTACTTTAAAAGAGAAACAACTTCTAATAAATCATGACACACATGGATCTTTGTATGGGTAAAGGAAATTAAAAATAAACTACGTTACATTTTCCTTTTTTAGAATTATCTGACTCTTTTTGAACATAAGAGCACTTTAAATTCTAAGTATTTAGATATCTTATCATGGAGGTAAAAGTATTCGGTTTTAATGTAAAATATTTTATTTCTTTATCCCTTTCTCTCTCTCTCTCTTGAAAACACACACACATACATGCTCACAATCCCTTTCCTTCCTATTATTCCGAAATATCTGTTTTATACTTAAGTGTACTTTTTATTTTATTTGAACTTCCTTCAGTTATATATTTGTTTAACTTCTATCATGTATCTTTAGTTTCATGCGGTAATACCCTAGTGTAATATCTATATCTTCATTCTATTTTTGCCCTTTGGATAATGCAAGGTTCAGCTGGGAGACAGAAATCCACTCATTGTTTGAACATGAAGAAATTAATATGAAGAATTGTTCAGTGGATATGTAGTTGCCAAGTTATAAAAGTGAAAGCAAAAACTTAAAGTTATCCCTGTGATAGAAGCTAAAATCCCTGGGGTTGGGAGGAAAAAGGGAAGAGGATAGATTTGTTAAACCTTAGTAGCTTGGGGGGGTCCTAGGCAGAACTAAAACTTAGACATTTGAAAAGGGACATTGAAAGGCTACCACTCATTAAATAGGGAGTCTTTTCCCCACTGAATATTTCCCCACTTGATCTTTGACAAGCCAATTTAATTGGTTTGTCAAAGAACAAGTAATGGTAAGTAGCTGGATTCATCTCTTGGTTCTCTATTCTGTGCCAAACATCTACCTCTCTGTTTTTGTGCCAGTACCATGCTGTTTTGATCACTATCCATTCATAGTAGAGTCAGGTCTGGTAGCATGATTCCTCCTGCCTTGTTTTTATTTCTAAGTAATGTTTTTATGACATTCTTAACCAATTACAAAAACTTACTTAATGCATGTGATTAGAGTCATTTAAATACAAGTTTATTTATATACCTGTGATCAAAGCAAGCAACATTAAACGACATTTTATCTTGTTGATACATTAAAAATTTTTGTGCACCACATAATATCACTATTCATTTGAACAACTCTAGCCAAAGATATCCTAGATTCATTTGTACTGAACAAGCATGAATAAATTCAAATAAATTCATATAATTCCAAAAGAAGATCCATCACATTCACAGATAATGATTTTCATTTAATTTAATCTGATCTCCACAAAGCCTCTGAAGGTGTATACACACACACTCAGGAAAACCAGACAATCTCTTTAAAGTTCCTACTATGTTTCCAGACCTCACTCCTTCTTAATCCTGTAGTTTGATGCCCGAGGCAGTAATGACAGAAACAATTTGTAATTCATTCATGGAGAGTTGATAGTTGTAAGATCAGGAAGTCTAATTTGTGTACTTTGCCGCATATTTTGGTGAACTGATATATCTATTTTTTCTAAACCATCACTGGGAAACACCATATTCTATTGTACACATGAACCAAAAATAGTAATATCATCTGTGAGGTGGTATATACTGTAATGTTTGAATTTCAGAAAAGATGGTCACCATTAGATTTTTCTGAGAAATATATAAGGATAGTTAAAACCTTTCTGAATTTAGTCTCAGTCTCTCTAGTCTCAGTATCCCTACTCTCACTGGGATATTTATGGAACTGAACAAAGATAAAGGGCAGAGTGCTGGCTCCTGGATAATAAAGACATTGTTAAAAGCAAGAAGCCATAGAAAGGGCAGGTGAAACAGACAACTCAGAAATGGAAGAAACAAAGAAAAGAATAGAAAGGCATAGCTACCAAATGCCAAGAAGATGGAGTAAATACATGTTCTAGAAGCATGCTCTGAGAACAAGAGGAAGCCACTAAAACCTAAATCACAGAAACAGACTTCTATAATAGTCATATGAGGAGAAACATTGTACAAAGTTCTACCAGATCATACATATATAAAGTCTATTATGTCTGTTTATCATATATATTACAGATGTGGCATACATAGAATAATATATTACATATGCAGTAGCCTTTCAAGCATGCAAACACGTAGAGCACAACATAGTAACATATTTATTCTATTTGCAATTTTTATTATTGCTTTTGCTTGGCTATTTTACTAACACAAACTTACACATGAACATTTTGAGAATATATTTTTTTCCTACACACTTTCTTATCATCACATCTTACTGCTCAGAACTGGCAATAAAAATATTTTCTCTAAGTACTTTGACAAATAAAATTCAAATAATAGATGAAATAATAGCAGATATGCCTAAAAAATGACTTGTTATTATATACAGCATCAATTAGCAAATCATATAACTCAATTAAATGCTACTACATAGTAGTCAAAGTGGAATTTATTTACATTGCTGATGGTCACATAAATGGTAATACCATTTGCCAACATTTATCAAAGCCTATGAAACTCATCTTCTTTGGCCCAATGGTCCTACATATGAAGAGTTTTCATAAGAAAATAAATACTCAATCTAAGAAACAAGCTAAATGTATACTCATTGTAATATAATTCATAAGGAGGAGGAAAGAGAAAGTGCTCCAAAATATTTTTATATTTTCTAGAACATACAGTATTATGCAGGAAAATGTAAACCATATTTAAGAGGAGAAAGAAACATTAAGACACAGGGTAATTTAATATTAAACACCTGATCTAACAAATTTTTCTAATAATGTGTGAGAGAAACCAAAAAATAAAAGAATTTTAAATGATTTTATGAATTATGCCCCCCTCATACTCCTCTGCTCAATCATGAATTTCATTCTTGATAAAGAACTTAAATGGTAAGTTTACATTATAGTAAATTAAAAAAAAAAACTTTGTTGGGATGACTTGAAATTTTCTAATTAACATAATTACAAATGATTGAGCTGACAGTATATTTTGTGAGACGTGGAAAACATGAAGTTGTTATTAATTTCAGAAAGTATATATGGTTTCCACCATTGGGTATGTGTTTTATATACTCACAGAACAAAAAGATCCATACATGTCAAGGAGATTGATGTGAACCTGTGGAGAAGTGCTTTCAAGGTAAGACTAAAGACAAATTGTAGACCAGAGGGGTTCTAAGTAACAACAAGAGAAACTAGCATGTGGCCACAGGAATGAGACAAGTGCAGTACTAAAAGTTATCTGTAGCTTCAAGGGCATTTTGTCTTACTTTTTAAGTGAGTCACTAAAAAGTTACAATCATAGATGATCTCTTTACCTTCAAGTTATCTATCATGTTTGCCTTCATTTCTGTCTAAACAATGCTTCGTTGGCCAATGATATATGTATTCATAGTATTATGACATTACTACTTGATCATTCTTTTCTAAAAATAATAAATACAACTGATTACCTTGTGGATGGATTTAATCATCGCTCTCTCTAACTCAACCAACCATTTTTCCACTTGACCTCTGGCTTTGGATGTTGAAATGGTCTCTACAAGTTCCACGACCTCTCCTTCACTACTCTTCATGTGAGTAATGTCTAAAATGTCTGTGAATTCCACCTTTGCAATTCCTTCAAAACATTTCTTTAAGTGAGGTTGCACCCTGCCAGGAAAAAAGTTAAGAGAATTAATCAAATTAAAACAATTTCTTAAATGCCTTTCTTCTTTGTGTACCAATCTTCATGTAAAATTCACAAATGTGGCTTGGCACAGTGGCTCACACCTGTAATCCTAGCACTCTGGGAGGCCAAGGCAGGTGGGACACTTGAGCTCTGAAATTTGAGACCAGCCTGAGCAAGAGCAAGACCTCATCTCTACTAAAAAAAAAAAAGAAAAGAAAAGAAAAGAAAAAAATAGCCAGCAGTTGTGGGCACCTGTAGTCATAGCTACTTGGGAGGCTGAGGCAAGATCTCTTGAGTCCAAGAGTTTGATGTTGCTGTGAGCTAGGATGCCATTGCACTCTACCCAGGGAACGAAATGAGACTCTGTCTCAAATTAAAAAAAAATACAATAGAATAAAATAAAATGCATAAATGTGTGGTAAGAGTTAGGTCTATGCTAGTTGTTGCTAGTAGTAAAATACTAAGCAAAAACCAAACCACCCCAAACCAAAACAAACAAAACGCAGACTCCCTACAAGGATTCTATTGTCTAGTAAGAAGTCAGAACTAGTTGAATAATCACAAAAAGAACTGTAAACATACAATATAGTAAGAGCTATGGAGGTATCTATAAGGCTTTGTCTTCAACACAATGAATTCAAAGATGGTGAAAATAACTTCAGAAGCAAACCAGTCATGACTAACAGATAAATACATTAATCTGAATAATCTTCAAATGCACAAAAAAGAATCATTTCAACTGGGCTCTTCGGAGACTGCCTAAAAATTGTAGACTAGGTGTACTGCTTTACGTGCTTGCAGTTCACTAAATTAACTGCTTTGATGGTACCCAAATGTTAGTCTATTCAATGTAACATAGATAGGTCTGAATAAATCCCTCATTTCTGGCATATTCCCAATAACCAGTTGCATTCATCTTTCAAATGGTCAAAAAGAAGCAGAGTATAAAAACTCAGATGGAAATCTGAGCTTAAATCTAGCTTTTTGCCTAAATTTTCTTGTCTCCTACTTTGAAGGCACATGATACAAAATTAATGAATTTGTTTAACAAATATTTATCAAATGTTCTTCTAAGGATCAGAGAGTCATCAGTGGGGGAAAAAACAGTAGAACAACTGCTACCACAATGGAGCTTACATTTTATTAAAAGAAAACAAGCAGCAAAAAAAAAAAAAAAAAAAAAAATGAGTAGACACACCAAAGGGCAAGCAAGCAGAAGGAAACAAGGCAGGAAATATAAGTCCAGCAAGGGTGGCTGGTGAGGGCTGGAGGGGCTGTGCTAGAGGGGCTGTTGCTTCACATGTGGTGGTCAGAGAAGGCTTCCCTGAAGGGCAGATGTTTGAAAAGTTTTCCACAAAAACCTCTAAGGGATAAAGGAAGAAGTTTTATGGACCTTTGAGTACAGAGCTTCCTAGGCAAAGAGGAGAGCTCACTGAGAGGAGAGTCTGCCCCTTTAATGGGGGAACTACACAAAGGCTAGTGAACTGTAGGTAGAATGAGCAAGTAAACTAGTGGGAAATGAACAGGAAGGATAATGGGGGGTGAATCTGTGTGAGTCTCTGCAAGGCACTGTGAGGGCACTGGCTTTTATTCTGAATGTGATGTAAGACTCGTGTGTTCTCAGAAATCTATAAAAAAAAAGGCAATAAAATAAAAAAATCCATTCAAGTTTCATCGCATTTGGAAAAAGTATCATTCAATGATGTTATTTATGTTTTTAATTATTATTTAAAGTTGATTATTGGTAATAGTTAAACTATTCTGCAAAAATTATATAAACATGATTATATATTTATGTTCTACCTTATTATAAAGATTTAATTTAAGCAATAAATTTGACCATGTATTATACACATAAGTTTACTTACCTAGTGGGATCTTTAGTCTCAGATAGTATTTCAAGAAGTTCATCATTCGACAAGAAAAAGAATCTGGGAAAGAAGAGGCGTTTCTTTTCCAAATATTCATTAAGTCCTTTAAGAATGAGTTCTAAAAGTTCATTTGATTTTTTCAGCCTTTCCAGCATTCTTTCAATAGTTACAACTGTGAGAACATGTTTATCCTAAAATAAAAAGAAAATGCACTCAACTAAAAAAAGGGGGATATTAACTTCATTTATGTTCATATTATATTTGTAATTACATGTTTTTAATCAAAGTTTATACAAATTTAGGGGAATGTTTATTTTATAAAAGCAGTCTTGAATAGATCCTTTGCAATGCTGTCAGAATTTCTCATTCTAAGTTGGAAAGAATGAGAGACAAAAAATGAGAAAGAGAATGCCACCTGGACTCCCAAGAACGACAGTGGAAACAAACCTGATAGTATGAGATTTGTTTGTCCTTTATTCTTTGGGACAAAGTACTCTTACTAGTAAGTCAACATTATAATTATTATTTTGAATATTATTGTGATCAATAATAAAGAAAACCACAATCCTTGTTTTATAACCATAAAGAAAAAATGAAGAGTTAGGGGAGTGGGGAGTTTTCTATGAAGACCTTATACTGTAAACAACTTCCCTCGGCAATATTTTATAACATTGCTAAAGCTCAAAGTGTGCTCTTCTTGATTCTCTAGAGACTGAGACTATTCTACCTTTAATGCACATGGAATTCTAAACGTTTTATCACATGAAAATGTCACTCTGAACTATGCTTTAAAGTGATGCAAACACAATCAAATATTTTTAATAGGTTTTTATTTTATGCTGTGGAATTTAAAACAAGAATTATAACCAAAAACTGATCTTAAAACTCATACTTTTAAAAAAGCATATATAATTATATAGTAACTACTAGGTTTATAAAAATCTTTGAAAATACATATTAAAATATAATCTATAGAGAGTTGAAATCAAATTCTTTTTACTTTATTTTTTCCTTAACACATGTTGATCACATTCAGGTCTAACTTTGCTCTTACAATTCCAAACCCAGTGTTCGGCATTGACAACATTGACAAAGTAAGGAAAATGCGTTACTAAATAAACTTAGATACTCAAAAGAGATGTTAAAACTCAATAAAGATTTCAATCACCAAATAACAAACCTTGTGAGAATACAGTAGAAATTTACAAATACAACTAACAAGGCAGCTTAGAAAATTTATATGAAATTAAATCAAGAGAATATTGTTAAAAAGTAAACATTAAATTTCAACATTAACTGATTAAACTTATTTTTGGTATTCAGTCACAAATGAGAAACCAACCAAAATGTCATTATTATTTATTATTTTATTGATAAAATTTATTTATTTACTGATAACAATGTCCATATAAGAATTTTATTCTATTGCTAGAGTCTCTAAAATACTAACATGTTTTTGTTGATGTACTTTGAATGTGACTAAAAATGAAAGATATAATTTTCTGCTTTGTTCTGAATTGTAACAATGAAATTTGGAAACATAGAAATTTGATAAAGAACAGAAAAATTATCATTAATTCCTGTTTTCTCCATAAAACAGGAATATATGAATCATGTAATGGGATTAGATAACTAACCTTTAAAGGTGCACAATTTTTGAAAGGCATTTTATTATACTTCCTAACAGTTTTTGTTTCAAACAGATAATAAACACACACACACATACACACAGGACAACAAAGACTCAGGCCATAGTTTAAATGTATAATCCTATTGCATTCCTAAATGCAGAAACCAAAATAGTGTTCTTACAGTGCCATCTTCTGGAAAAGTATGAATTTCTTTGTTGAAAATTTCTATAAAGCTGAATTGTGGCTAATAAAGGTGAAAAATTGTTTACAAATAAACAATATTTGTTGTTCTTAACCAGAGAATTTATCATAATGTTTCTGTTCTTAATCTGAGATTCAAAAGCTGAAACATTCAATTATTTAAATAACAGGTCAAATTCCCTTTGCTAAATACTAGTTTCCAAAACAACAATAAACAAACAAACAATAAAACTTCTGGAAACAGTGATCAAGTAACATTTTTTGACTGATCTGATTGAATTCTTACAATCAGACCTGTTTAACCAGATTAGCTCAATGACTATGAACCTAATATACTACTTCTAAATGAGCTAACAAGCAACCTACCTACCCCTGTACATGGATTCGGGGGGAAAAGTGACCATCTCAAGACTGGACCCTAAACTATGTTCATTCTCTCCCAGTGAGAAGGTGAACATAATAATGACTGCATCCATTTTTTTGTTTAAAAAGACTCAAAGGTTGGACACACTTGGCTTCTCTCCCACACTCTGTTCCTTATTACTTATGTGACCTTGGATCATTTCCTTAACCTGAGTCTTTTTTTTTTTTTCCTTATCCTTTAAAACAGGGATAAGAGCCGTCTCTTAAAGTTGGTATAAGTCCTAAATTACTAAATTAGATATCATACTTGGAGTGACTAATATGGTGCCTAGAACTACCCTTCCTACTCCCTACCCTCATAATTGTCTTTGAGAGACAGAGAGAGACTCTGGAGAAAAGAGAAGAATGAAGAATTTATATCAATCCATCAGCTTCATAGAGTTAAAATGAACACTTTATAATCTGCCATCCTTCAAGGAAGATATTTATCATTGTAAAATAAAACCAACTTTAAATTCCTTTAAGGATTGCCATAAAATCCTGGGACAGAACAGGCAGTCCATGAATATTTGTTGACTGGTTGAATGAATGAGGATGAGTTAAGATTGCAGACATACAGGGGAACGGTAGGAACATGTAAGCCTCTTGGTGGTACCAGCTTATGCTTTTGAGCTATGTTTTCAGGGCTTAGCAATAAGATGTTATAACAGGAGCTGAAGTTTAAAATTTAGTATGACTTCCTTGACACTTTAATCACTTTCTGTCTCCTGAAGGGGAAAAAATGAATTATTAACTGTCGTATTTTTGTGTTAATGGAACGATTTTACAACTTTTATGTGTCTTCTTTTGCTTCACAAGCATCCACCAATCTCATTAGTTCAAATGACAATCTACTGGTTGATTTACATTTCTAAACTAACCATCTGTGATATCAAGGGCCTGAAACTTTAATTTGGGTATATAGAGGGTGCCTTCTAATTACAGCTGTCAGAAAGCTTCACGGAAAATACAGTTTTGAATATTTAGTGGAATTAATCTCAAGCCTGCTCAGTAAATTTGTGGAAGCACAGACTTCCTAATCTGAAATTCCTGGACAGCAGAAAATTTGTAAGATCCTCATTAAACCTTCTGCATTAAGAAAGGAAATATGGGTTGACAGAATAAAACTATAAGCCCCCCTATAATTTTAAGATTCTTTGACCTCATCAAAAATAGAAATTCTTTCATTTAAGATCCAGGATATTTCTAGGGTTAATCCAGGTCTAAAGGCCCAGTTACCTAAAATTAAAATTTCAGAGAAGCCTTTTTGGAATAAATGCAGAATCCTTAGAACTAGTAGTAATTAATTCCAGGAGCAGTCTCAATTATTCATTTATTCATTCAACAAATAAATATTGAAGGCCAGCCACATTGCTACATCCATGTATCAATCACTGTTTAGTTCTTGGGCAACAACAATGAACAAAATAAAGATCTCAGCCTCCATGGGGAAGGCAGATAATAAATAACAAACATAATTCATAAATTATACAACAACTTAAAAGATGATTGATGCTACACAAAAGAAAGGAGAATAAGGAGTGCCAAAAACGGGCAAAGGCAAGTCAGTTTCAAATAGGCCTCTCAATGTGAGCCTCCTCCAAGGTAACATTTGAGGAAAAACTTCAAGGAAGCAAAGCGTTAACTCTGCAGATATTTAGAAATAGAGCATTCCAGGAAGAGGGTCCAGCCAGTGCAAATGTTCTTGGTATAGCTATTTGATATTTCTGGTTTTAAAACAAAGGAAGAAGGAATGCGATGCAATGTGGCTAGAATAGAGTAAATCATGTGAAAAGTTAAGAAAACAAACCTGTAAGAAAAAAGGGAGCACATCAAGAACTTCCCATTTAATGAAACCATTGATGTCTCCACACACAGGCATTTCTTCCTTGGATAGTAAGATGAGTTAATCTAGTTAAGATAATCTTTACTTGATTTCGAATAGAAAGCCAAAAAATGAGAAGCAAAATGGTTGTGAAAAGCTTATTTGATGAATTGGTGAGATATATCACTCCCATGTTTATACCTTAATTCTCTTTCTTTTTTATTTTTTTTGCAGTTTGGCCAGGGCCGGGTTTGAACCTGCCACCCTTGGTATATGGGGCCAGCACCCTACTCACTAAGCCACAGGTGCTGTGTCCTCACATCTTAATTTTCAAAATCACATACTCTCTATAGGTGCAACCATATACTTGGAGCTGGTGGAGAACAAATGCCATTTATATACTAGAACTGCACCCCAAACTTACAAACTGTTATTTTCCCTCAGGGACAGCAAATGAATCTTCCATAAGAATTATTTCACTTTTTATTTTTATTTTATTTATTTATTTTGTAGAGACAGAGTCTCACTCTATCACCCTGGGTAGAGTGCCGTGGCGTCACACAGTTCACAGCAACCTCCAGCTCTTGGGCTTAAGTGATTCTCTTGCCTCAGCCTCCCTAGTAGCTGAGACTACAAGTGCCTGCCACAACCCAGCTATTTTTTTGTTTTGCAGTTCGGCCGAGGCTGGGTTTGAACCCGCCACCTTCGGTATATGGGGCTGGCGCCCTACTCACTGAGCCACAGGAGCACTTTTTATAAGGTCAGCCCTCATAGTAGGAACTATAAATCTCATGAGTGTTAAGCAACTGCTTCATTGAGTTCCTTAGCAGAAGCAATGTTGCGGGGAAACTGTGACAACGAATAAGTCATTCAATAAGTCAACGAATAACCAGAGTGGGCAGAAGCTAAAAGAAAAATCCATTTGGTGCAGACAAATCATTGTTTGCTTCCATATTGAAAGAGGGCCAATGTAGTATTCAATTGCCTCTTAATGACTGCCTGGTCCTTTGAGGTATGGCGCTGTAACAGAAGCACTATGTTAATTTCTGCTGCTGGTGAGAACTAGCCTGTCATTGTAAATCTTTCCATAATTCCCATCCCTGCCATCATGATCTCTTCATTTATAGCTGAAGTCACCATACTGTATATCCCAGTAAGACTAGGAGAGTTCTGGTTTATGCTTGCTTCCCTGGATTAATTATTAATTGCTTTAACTCTCAATATTCTCCAGTTTGGACAATATATCACATGATTATTCTATTTCATATCTCACTGTGCACATATTGGTATATGCTAGCTGACATTTACAAAATAGGTCAACTGATCAACCATATAACTAGGTGCCTCTTTTGTAGTGGTACCTTTTATTCAGAATGCACACAGAAACAAACACAAAATCACCTATTCTGTGATCCCTTATAGACCTCTTCTCCAGACTTCCTTATTACCCATTCTTCAAACTTGTGTCTAAGTCCTTGATTATGCAGAAATACTGTCTGCTACTAATCATGATCAATGTAAATCCACACTCTGACAGCAAGCACTCTTTCCAAGCAAAAAAAAAAAGTAATATACTCATTGAACTTAAGCCCCCTAGAAGGATCCCCTTCCTACTGTTCTCTAAGGCCAATCTTAAGTGGGGTTGTAATTTCCACTTCTAGAAGGTATAAGCATATTTTGTATAAACATCCCTAAGAATACAGTCTCTAGTTTCTTAAAATCACATATTCTATCATTTCAATATTATTGAGATAGGCCATCAAGGAAGCCAGGTTTTGGTCAACAAAGCAAGTAAATGGAACCACAATTCCTTAACTAGGACATGGAAACAAGATCTCTGGTAAGTATGCTAACATCAACACATTTGACCACATTAACTTAAGTTCTTTCCTTACTAGACAAGCATCATTACAATACATTGCCACTCATGGTTCTGCAGATTTCTGCCAAGGCTTCTGGCAAGGGGAGGCTCAGCAGAATTTTAGAGTCAGGGAATGTAAAGTCAATCATATTTTCCCAAATATCTCCATTTCCAGTTCTCTGCATGCCACTCTTTCCCAATGAGTAAATTACCTTTCACATAACAGATCTAGAAAAACTGTGAATCATTATTATGTTGAAATGTGGTAACTCACTGAATCACATCATGTAACTCATCTTTGGCTACATGAAACTTGTATCTCTGAGAAATAAAAGACTCTTCGAGGACCATCACAGAAGCTCTTTTTTTCCTTTGACTACATCTTCAACAAAAAATTTAAAACTCTATATTATGCCATTTTTTAAATCTCTCCAGTGTTTTTGAAAGAATTCAGCCTTTCTCACATTCCTTTTATTTCAAATTCTTACCAGAATCACCTACTCCAGAAGCTACTTGGTCCATCAAACACTTGCCAGTAAAATAAAACTGTTCATTCCAGAAGACTGAAAGCATGATTTCAGGAAGTGATTTTGCACTGCATGCTAGGCACAACCAGGCCTAGTTCAAATAACAATTAGGTCTTCACTTGCCTAAAGCCCAAGTGGGTCATATACAATCCTAGATCTCCATCCTTGAGGTTTTAGAATATTTATTTGAATTCAGAGCAGAATTCCTCTACGTATATTAAACAAGAAAGAAATTAACACAGGCAATGAAGTGATTATAAAATCACTGGAAGGCCTGGAGAAACAGGAAAAACTCCTAAAACACTAGAACTGACCTTCTAGAAGTTACTACCTCTGCCCTAATCAGGACAAAAGGACACCTCTGGTAATACTGAGTTTAAGAACCCATCATGGTGATCATGATGCTAGGGACAAGAGTGTGGGTTCAGGAAGCCACCATCATCAATGTCTCTTAATACTCATAAAACTGTTAACCAGACATTGAAGTTTTATTAGGAAAAAAGTCATATATTTATTATCTCGCTTGACAGCAGGAATAGATAAAACAGCAGGAAGATGACCACTGTTTCACTTATGGCTTCCATACCCCAAATGAGTGCATCTAATTGATGAGAAGTCATTTCCTTCCAGAAAGCTAGACGTTAGAGAGTCTGGGAGATGAAGTTGTTTCAGCTTTTCAGCTCACTAGAAAGAGGTGAGATGTTTGGTGTCAAATGTTCATATTTACTATAGTAAAGGAAAAAAGAAAAATAAAGCATGACTCCTAAGTCACTTTAGCCTGAGCAAAACTGATGGAGTTACTCTAGAAGAGGAAAGTGTTTGAGGAGAAATTCAAGAGTGCCTTCTTTTACCTTGTGTGGAATACAAAAGATCTGAGAAGATCAGATGTAGGAAGCCAGGCTCCACATAACCTCTGAGTGCCCCAGTGCTCGGCAGTGATGAGGAAATGACGAAAATTAAGACAATAGAAATACAGTTTATAGAGTGGGCCTGGAGGGTCAATGCCCTTTGTGCAAGAGACAGCAAAGACCCCAAACACTGGATGTACTCCATTTTTATTACTTTCTCATCATCAGCCAATGGGTGTTTGTGATAACAACATACATCATCCTTGCGGTTTCTCTTGCCCTAATTCTCCATTATCCACCTGATTACCCTTTAGTTATTTTCATTATTTTTATTTCTCAAGATACTTATCAATCACTAACAGGATTACATAAAACAAAGCAAAAGGGAACATGGACTTTGGAGCTAGCTGCCACCCAGTTAATCCTCTGTGTTCCTGCAGGGCAAATTAGTTGATGTCCTCCTCATCTCAGGAGCTGGGGAAAAGGAAGCTGAATCTTCTTGTCTCACACTCATATGCACTAGTCTTTCTTGTTCAATGAGTTAGCTGCATGTGCTGTCCTAAAATGGCCCCCAAGCCCTTTCAGGCCACCAGCCAGGCCCTTACAGACCTTTTTCCTGGGTCCTTTCTGGCTCCAGGTTCTTGCAGGCTTTTTTCCTGAAGGCCTTTGATGTTCGTGCCAAGCTGTCTCATGAAGCCCACAGTGAAACATGTACTTTGTGGAGGCTCATGTCCTCTCCTTTTATGCTGCACACCTGACCCTGATCACAAAACTTTTCATATGATCACTCCATTATTATATCAATCTAACTATTCCCATAATCCTAACTTTCCTAATGTTCACCCACAGTCAAAAGTCAAGTTTGAGAATGAAATGCAGTATATATGAAGAAGGATTATCTGCTTCATCTCCATCTGGTGGGCAATTAACCAGTTCTCATCTCCTTAATCTTAGGAAGGTGGCCCAAGAGAGTGCCCAGTAAAGTTTTCACCTGCCTAAAAAGAGAGGAGGCTCACGTCATCTTCCCCAGCTGGACATCTGCCCAGTTACCAGGTGTGCTGACCTGCTCCAGTGCTACGAGAGCAGAGAGAGAACCCTGTGCAGTGGGACAGCCCAGAGAAGGAGGGACAAGGACTGTGTGCTCAAAGTTACTAAGAGGTACTGAAGATGTATCCCGCCTTTCTGCAGACTCCACTTTTGGGCTATAGCAGGCAGATGCAATTAAAGGCTACAGTTTTGTAAAATATTGCTAAGTATGGGGCAAAGAGGTACATTAGAAACATGGGGCAAAGCCACTATTAGAAGGTCAATATGGAGATGTAGCCAAATCTCCCAAAGGATGAAAAAACCTAGGGAGATGCTCAGGGTGATGCCCCTCAGCAGCCAGAGCTGGGTGGGCTTCTCGCCTGTACTGAGTCAATCTGTGCACATCACCTGCCCACAGTGGTTAAAGCTGCACCAGCAAAGGCACAGAGCCTGGGCATCACTGACCACCAACAGAGAACAGTCTATTTTACAGCATCAGCTGCATCAGAAAATTTCCTTTTACTCTCACGTGCTCTCTCCGTCTTGGTCTGCCTTTCTCTCTCTCTGTGCATCCCTCCCTCCTCCTCTTCACCTGTCCTTGTCCCAACACTAGGTGATAAGTGCAGGAAGGAGAGAAATACCATGGAGAAGAGTCCTCATATCTCCTGACCCTGGACCCTCAAGTTTATCTGCGTTGTGGGGAGGAGAAGAGCTCAGAGAGAAACACGAGATCAAAGTTTTGAAACAGGTACAGCCACATCTTCACAGAAAAAACTATCTTAATAATGAAAAGTGACTAAAAAATTCTGGAATTAGCCTGAAGGATCAATAAGGGAGGTTCTTCCAACAAGAAAGGGGTTTTGGCCTGGCATAGCTGCTAGCAGGCACAAAAAATATAAAATTATTTCATGTTTATACCTCTAGGAACCAAGACATCTCAAGCCAATTATATTAACAATAGCATTAACATCCTATTTTTAACTTCTGTTCATCTCTAAAAGAAACTTTTTTAGGAATCCCTAAGAATGAAAGCGATAATCTTTTGTACTCTACAGTTAATCCTGTGGCCTCTACTACATGAAGTATCACATTAGACTTCCTGAGAGAATATGAGTTTATGTTTATTTCAAATTTTCAAAGCTTTTGCGAATATGAACAAAAGCCATCCTGATTCTAATATATTGAAAAAAAGAAAATGCAAAGCAGATGAGAAGGATAATCTAACAGCCAAGTAAATAAAGTGTCAATTCTCCCCTCCCCCAAGAAATATATACCTGCTTATTTAGGAATAAGGGCAAGTAATTGGAATATTTTTGTCTGTTTGCTTTTAATTTAGCAGTTTTATAGGAACAGAAATCTGCCTCCTTTATTTACTAGGGTCCAGCATGGCTACCCTTTCTCAGACATTGAAATATCTATAAAATTCCTTACCAATATGAGATTTTGAAGAGTAATTTTGATCAAATATTTGGTAAAGAATTTTTTTTTTAATTACAATAGAAGAATAGAAGCATCCTCTTTTTGCTTTTTTGGACAACAAAAAAAATTCTACTTCATCCTTTCCAAATGAAAATGTATACATGTTTTAAGGATTTTGCTCTGTTGTCAGGGAACTATATATGAAAACCAAATTTATAAAATAAATTAAAGAGTTATGATTATGTTACAAAGTGAGTCACTAACAGGTTCTTTAAATGTGGAATTAATTATAATGTGATCAATTTTATAAAAGTTCGGTTCATACAGAAATTTGTTTCAAGTATTACCTAAAATGAGGTAAATTTATTAAATAATTAAACCCATGTCGATTTTTCTGAGTATTTTCCTCTCAGATCATATAGTTGATGTCAGTACAGTATTATCAGTATTTAGGATTATAGTGACAACATGCAAAGTTTGAATAATAGCACATAATGATATGCATATTTCTAGGTCAGGACAGAAAAATTTTAAGATAATCTTCATCCTATCTTACAGTATTATATTTTATCAAAATACCAATGCATAAGTTTCCATTCCCTTACGTAATATAGTTTAGTTTTTCAATTTCAGATTAACATGAAGGTACAGATGATTACTTACATTGTTTGCGTTTGTTAGGTAGAATCCAAATCGTAGTTGTGCCCCTCACCCAGGGGGTTGCCACATACCCTTACATGGTGCCTGTGAGGTGAGAGCACACCATCCCCCTCCCTCCTGGCTGCCCTCCCATACTCTTCCCTCTCCCCCTCACTTGAGTTTAATTATGTTTTTCTCTTGTGTATTTATTTGTCTACTGGTTTCACATTAGTATTGAATACATTGGAAATGATACAATTTAATGACATTTTTTCTATTTTAATCTTAACTTTAATGAAACACAATCTATGCTTCACAGGCAGTAAGTAATGTCTTCCAAATTGAACAAAACCTATACTTGTTTAAGTATTACTGGTTTTAATAAAATTCCTTCCTTAACTTAATTTCTAAATGCTCCATAGTGTTTGTGTGCATTTTTATTTCTTCACTGCATTTTGTTTATATTTATTGAACTCTTTAGATTTATTTATCTTTACAACTCATCTTTATTTTAGGTCTCTACTACAGAAACGTGTTGATTGAGTGGTTGGCATGCTGATGTGTTGCTACCACAGAAATTTCAGTGGTATTGCAACACATAGCACAGATGGAAACAGCAAGCACCTCATCAGATGTCCTCCTACTGTTAGGGTGAAAGAAAAGCAAGCCTAACTCCATTTTGTTGTAACTCTTATTCCTTTGAATCAGTGGGGAGGTAAAGCAGACCTGACTCCATTCTGTTGTTTTGTTACGTTTTACAGCTTTAAAAAAAAAAAAAAAAAGTTCTACTTGTCTCCCTGCTCATTGCATGGTATTTTAAGTGTACCTGGTTAGAGCTGTTAGAATTATTAGTATTGTGTAGAAAGTCACTAACTACCCTCATGACGACAACCCTCATGATTATGTTAAGGTGGTCTTCATACCACCCGTCTATATTGAAATGTTAAAAGAATAAGCTTGACTCCATTTTACTATTTATCCCCTTTTACCCTCAAAACTAGTTTCTCTTGTTTGCCTTCCCATTGTGTAACTGTAAATGCATTTGCTTGTGATTGTGTTCCTAGTGATTATAGTTTTTTATGATCATGTCCTTTTGTGACCTTTACCTGCAAGTTCCCCTCCCTGCATTTCCCCCCTAGGACATTGTGGTTTGTACCTATTTTGTAAGAAAGGAAAGTCACTAATCACTCTGGTGATCACAGCATTTTGTAAAATGACTAACTGCTCTACCCTACCCCTTCAACCTCTGTTTTTGTTCTGTTATAATGCTTGCTTGCCTCCCAGAAAAGTTTTGCCCTATAAAAACCAGAGCTACGGACAACTCAGGGCTGCTCTCAGAAACCCCATGTTGGGACACTGAGGCAGTCGCCGGTCGGCTCTTCACTAAAAGTACTCCTCTTTAAATTCAACTTGTCCGGTCGTGCAGTCTTTGAGAGACTCCTGGGCATACAACTACTAGATCATCTAGTGAAGAGCCATTAATAGAAACAAAAGTCATTAAATAATGCAATTTGGACCTCAAGGAATTATCAGGGCAAATTCTTTTGCTTTTGGTATTTTTTAAAAAATATTTTTGCCTGTGATATTTATTGCTCCTGACATTCTAAAATAATAGCTAAAAAGAGTTGCAAAACACGATTGTAAGAGGGACTTTACCCAACAAATGCAACCAGTGTAACATGGTTTCTTGTACCCTCAATGAATCCCCAACAATAAAAAAAAAAGAGAGAATGAATGTATGTGAGGAAAATATAGATAATGGTTTATTGAAAATTATAATGGCTCATATGGATTTTTGAAAACAAAAATCATGTCACCTCAACCATATAATCACAGTTTTAGAGATTTTTACCTACTTGTGTGACACTTTTCATTATATCTCTCCATGTTTTATCCACAGCCGTAAATCTTCTGCCTTCCTCTGGCATCTGAGACATAATATCTGGAGAGCTGAAAATGGGCTCCAGATACAGCCATGTGGCTTGGACCTTGAGCCATTCATCCAGAATCTCCTGAAGCAGTAGCAGCTTGCCCTCCCATTCTCTGAGGAGCAAAACACAGATGGGTTTTTACTGATAGCAAAAAAGCAATGATTCAGAGGGTAAAACTCAAAACCACAATTAAACTGTCAATATACACTGTTGTTTTTCCAATTTCCACATGTCCTTTCATATAATTTCATTCAAAGATAAATTACTAGTTTTTTCTATAAAAATCTGTTTTAAGTAATGATATAACATATATGCTTATAAAGATACATATATTAAGATGTGTCAATCTATAATTGGGCTGGTTTCTGTATATGTCATAACAATAAACTTTTCTGTGATCCAGTTCCATGGCTACAGGGTACAAATCGAGTTTCTGGACACAGTAGAGATAGTCCAATGAAGTTTACTCTGAGCTTCAGAGGAAAAGTAGTTACATCCAGACTCCTTTCCTTTAAGATCTTTTCTCTCATAATTTGAGGCCAAAAAGGCTTTATGTCCAGAATAAAATGCACTTGACCCTTGGACAATACAGGTTTGAATATACTTATGCACTAACTTTTGAAAAAAATTTTTTTCAAAAAAAGTCACACACAGAGTGCCTACCTCTTCTGCCTCCCCATCCACCTCCTCTACCTGCCTTTGCCACACCTGAGAGAGCAAGACCAATACCTCCTCTTCTTCCTCAGCCTACTCAGTGTGAAGATGTCAAGGATAAAGACTTTTGTAATGATGCACTTCCACTTAATGAATGATAAATATATTTTCTCTCCTTTATGATTTTCTTAATAATATTTTCCTTTTTCTACTTGCTTCACTATGAGAATACACTATAGATATAATATATATCATATACAAAATATGTTTTAGTTGATTGTTTATGTTATTGACAAGCTTTCTGGTTAACAATAGGCTATTAACTTTTGGGGGAGTCAAAAGTTAAAGGCATGTTTTCGACTTATGAGGTGGGGTCCATTAGGATATCTATTTATCAATGAGGAGACTAAGGCAAGTAAAGCTCCAGGTTGAAGTTTAGTCAGTTAACTAACAATAGAGGTAAGATTTGAACCCAGACAGCTGTAATCACTCTGATATCAGAGATAACACCCATAAAGAAGAAGAATTTCTTAATAGCAACAGAACTTAGAAGTGGGACGGCTTTATTTTATTTTTGTAACATTAATCATCATTTATATGTGGTGAGCTATAATTTTAGATCTTTAAAGCAAAGACATGTTAATAAGGATTCTCTAAGTCACCAGAAATTTTCAAATGCTTCTCAAATATTTTTCACTCAATGTTTATCAATGACTTTGTTTAACCTCTTTGCTCAAGAAGACACAAATGCCGCTGCTTTCCTCTGGTACTCTTCTCTCCTTCTCTGTCTAATACCTGTCCCATGCAGAAAATTTCCCACTCCCTAGGGATAGCATGCATGGTCCCTTAAAAACACTCCAGATACACCATTTCCACAGTAGTACAGAAATTCTTCTTTGATGTGTACACTGGAGCAAACTGGCAAGAAGCAGAACAACCAAAGACAATGAACTGCGGTCAGAGTGTGCCCATGACATAAGACATGACAGAGCAGTAACCAGAGGCAGACGCTACCACGCAGTTAGCATTCCCTTGCCATGCAAATTCACACTGACGACAGCAGTCTAATTTAAACATTCTCTGTTTTTTAAGGTAAAATGAAACCGAACTAATACAAATTATAAAATTAAGATACTGACAAACAAAATATGGCTTTTTTTAATTGGTTGTTTATGATGCTTAAAGCTCCAGACTAAAGTTACAGTTCCAGTCTTTTTCACTTATTATGCATTTCATGCATATGAATGAAAATTACAATAAATGTTTAAGGATTATCTAACAACAAACTAATTAGTATATTTTAAAAGCATTATCTTCAGTTTTAGAATTTATACATTCTATAAGCTATGTGCACACATACAAAATTATTTTTGCAGTTTGGCCAAGGCCGGGCTTGAACCCGCCACCTTCGGTACATGGGGCTGGTGCCCTACTTGATGAGCCACAGGTGTCGCCCACAAAATTATTTTTGAAAGTCAAAAAATAAGATCAAATTGTAAGCAAAAAAAATGAATATCTGGATATTAATTGTTTACTGCCTTTGTTATGAATATAGACATTAACAAACCATTGAGATGATAGCAAAGGATCAGTGCTCTTCCAAAAGCAATGAAAGTTACCACTTCTTACAAAAAAACTTTAAAAATCTTAAGTACAAATGGAGAAGCAATTTTCAAAACAACCTTATGTTACATACAAATGATTTGGGCAACAATGTAATGCAAAAATCATTTTACCTCATTTGTTTTTCATAGGGCTTAATAAAAGGAGATCCTCGCATGGTTTGTGTTTTAATAATATGATCATCCAACAACATCTGAATTTCATCAACTGATGACAAAATACACGTCCCAGTTTCTCTGTAAGGATGAATGACAAATTCCATTCCATCCCATTCAGTAATCATCTTCTCCAGGGACTTCTCAAGAGAATATTCTTTGCTAGCTGCTTCACTAATACCTTCAAATCTGTCTAAAAATGGGTCCAAATTCATGTCTAAAAATGAGAAGACAGTGGAGTCATCTGCAGGCTGCAAGGGGAAACCAACAATGGCAGACATGGCCTCCCAGTGCCTGGGGCGCAAGCCAGGATTACAGACCACTTGAATGAGAGGAATATGCTGCTTGAAGTCTTCTACCTTTGATCTGACTTTTTTTGTCATTGCCAATGCATTTGGCGAATCATGGAAGGTTTTCTCCAGCTTATATAGTCCTCTCCAGTAATTTCCAACATCTGCTTCTAGTTGGTCTGGATTCACCTTGTGATATGGTCCTTCTGTCCATGCTCTATATTTGTTGCTAAATTCAACAGCAGTTTCATAGAGACGAAGATAAGGGTTCAAACCATCTTGGATTCTTTTACGTTGAGGATATATGGATGGTAGCCAACCAAATGCCTCTTCTTCTGCATTAAACTGTTCAATCTGAAAGGATAGGTATTAAATATATTAGTTGTTTGGTATTAAATATATTAGTTGCAATTTTTAAGTATATGATACATTGCTATTAGCTACAGTCACTAAGGAGTACAATAACACCCTTAAATTTATTCATCTAACTAAATGAAATGTTTAGCCTTTGACATCATCTCTAACCCCCACCCTTCCCCACATCCAGCCAGTGATGGGCACCATTCTACTCTCTATTTCTACAAGATCTTTCTTAAAGTTTCCACTGACATCATATAGTATTTGACTTCCTGTGCCTGGACCTTGCACTTAACACAATACTGTCCAAGTTCATCCATGTTGTCGGAAAGGACAGGATTTCCTTTTTTTTTTTTTTTTTAATTAAAGGTAGGATAGCATTCTTCTATTTCTTTGTTTTCAAAGAACAATGTCTGCTTAAGTTAGCTAAAATCATTAATATAAATTTCCATGTACAAAAAAGTTTTTGCCCACACAGACATACTGAGAATACAACGTCATTCATTAATTAAAAAGAATTGTGTACTTTTAATACACATAGCATTGTGTTAGGTACTGCAAAAAATAGAAAGAAAGGTTAATGCTGCAAAGTTCCAATGCCCAGGAGTTAGTAATCCAGCTCAGGAGAAAAGACATACATAGGTGGAAATGTTAATAGCAATTGTACAAAAATAATATAAGGCACTAGAAGAGACGTCTCAGTGACTATGTGAAATAAAATGAATAGAAAATACAATAAAATGCAAACACTTGGAGGTGGGAGATAGTGTTGAAATAATGCAGTTATAGAAGCTTCTGTACAGAAGATGCAACTGGAGCTCTGTCTTGAATATGAAGAGGTTAAGAAGAGACAAAGAAATCATTAATTTCCTCTTATTTTGGCTGAAAACATGTGAAGATATGGGTAATTCAGAGGAGAAAACTACAGAATCGTAAATTGTGAGCTAGATATATCAATTACACAATTACCTAAAATTTCAATGGCCTCCATTAAAAAAAAAACACACAGTTTATTTCACTTTCCTCAATGTGTATTGACATATTTGTGATTATTATAAACCATTTATTTACCTGAACTGATATTAAAATCTGTCAGTGTAAGAAAAATCATAGTGTATCATAATATAGTGTTTTCATAGTTCCCCTTTTTATAAAAAATACAATTAAAAACTTTAAATATCTTATATGGCAAATGGTACAGCTTTTCCTTCCCCAGAGTCTCCTAATTCCAAAGCTGATTTCTGGGGTGGCGCCTGTAGCTCATCAAGGAGGGCGCCGGCCCCATATACTGAAGGTGGCAGGTTCAAACCCGGCCTCGGCTGAACTGCAAAAACAGAAAAATAACTGGACATTGTGGCGGGTGCCGTAGTCCCAGCTACTCGGGAGGCTGAGGCAAGAAAATCACCTAAGCCCAGGAGTTGGAGGTTGCTGTGAGCTGAGTGACGCCACAGCACTCTACAGAGAGCGATAAAGTGATCTACAAAAAAAAAAAAAAAGCTGATTTCTGAAAAAGCAGTATGGGGAACAAAGTGACTTGGCGAGAGAAAACAAATGGGCCTAATTTAAAAACACAATCATCAAATCTAAGCTGGCCTCCAAGGAAGAATGAAAAACTAAACAGTAACCAGGTGCCATCATTCACCTGCTTCTGCTAAAAAAATATGGATTCCCAACTCTCATAGTAGAATGATGACACAAATGATCAGAGGTGCAAAGAGAAAATTAAAGAGTAAACTAAAATGTAACTCTTCCCTAAAATAATAGAGGAAGGCCTCTGAAATGTATTATTATCAATAGAAAACAGCAGTACCTCTCCTTCTTGAAGCATGCCTATAAAATCTACTTGTGTCATTTGTATTATTCCCCAATTAAATATAGTCAAACTGTTTTATTAGAATCTATTTCTTAAAGGTAAATACCTAACATAAAGCCAAAGCTTTTTCATTTGAATTAATTTATCTTTTTAAGAAGTTTTGAATTATACCTTGTCTGCAGCAAAATCCAACTTTGCATTCAGTGTCTGAGCCTTTTTTAGGTACCGCTGTACATCTTGAAGGTCTCCAAATGCATAAAATTCTTCTGCCTGTTTAGCATAACTCTCCAATTCCTCCACAAACCGTTCACACCGTAACTAATAAAAGCAATATTTGTTGTTACTATTTTCAAAAGTTAAAATTCCATGACATCAAGAAAAATTCAAGTATTTGTGAAGAGTTATTGAAGTTATTATTATATTTTCATCACTGGCAAAACATAAAGAAAGAGATGATCTGGAAGATGACTGAGATCTAAAATATGCAGAATTTTTAAAATTTTAAACTAATGGATTAAGATTCGTCTAATTTACAGATTAGAAAAAGTTTACTCAGACTATAGGAGAAGTCCTAACCCATAAAATGAATAAAATGGGTGTTACACAAAGGTATTCTTTAGTATAACAAAGATTTTAGGCTAACAAATAATTCATAAGCACTTGAAAAATCTCATAATAACCAAGTATGCCATTAAAAGAAAACTTAATCATTCTAAGGGCTATAGAGATATCTGTGACATTTATACAAACAACTAGGAAAAACCTGAATTTCTTTAATTGTATCTTTGATACTCAGATATTACTTTAATTAGCAACAGTAAAACAAGGTATTCCAAGGTTACTTTTCTTGTCCCATGGCTTTCTTCACAAGAAACAAATAAGGCAAACACATCTAGATTTGAAAGCTAAAACTAGTGTTGTGACGTAAAGCAGGTGCGTGTATTTTTTAGTGAGAAACTCTTATTATTACAAAATTGTTATTCACAGGGCATTTCAAATTAAATGACTCTGAAAAATAGTTCTGAATAAAATATTCAAAGTCAAATCTAGGTCGTTCAAAAATAGATTTTCTATTTTATAGATTATCTAGGCTGATTTCTGTCCTCTTTTCTCTAGTTTTCTGGAATATATATTGCCACATCAGCTGGCCTAGTAGGGGGACAAAAAGTGAGAAGAAAAATTCATCAACCTCATGGGTAGTTTGTGGAACAGTACACAGTACTTTACAACAAAGTATCACTAGTCCTCACATTTATCATTTGCTATTCACGATGTTGTCTTTGGGTTTTTTAAAAGTTCTGAAATGGGGCGGCGCCCGTGGCTCAGCGAGTAGGGTGCCGACTCCTTATACCGAGGGCTGCAGGTTCAAACCCGGCCCGGCCGAACTGTATCAAAAATTAGCTGGGCGCTGTGGTGGGCGCCTGTAGTCCTAGCTACTCGGGAGGCTGAGGAAAGAGAATCGCTTGAGCCCAAGAGCTGGAGGTTGCTGTGAGCTGTGACTCCACGGCACTCCACCGAGTGCGATAGAGTGAGACTCTGTCTCCACAAAAAAAAAAAAAAAATTCTGAAATGGTCTGCAGGGTAAAATGAAGAGTTTTTAAAAAAGAGTTTATGACTTGTTCTTCCAGAAACATCTTGTGCCAGTCAGTTCACTTAGTATAGTAGAAGGAGAGTGAGGCTTGCTATCAAAGGACCTCTCTACTGGCTGACCAGGAACGTGTCTCTTAATCTTTGGGAACTTTACTCTTCCATCTGTAAAGAAGACTGAAGACAGGAAGTCACTTCCTCAGAGAGCAGCTATGGGGTGCTCATGGTATTCCTGTGCGGCAGTCACCGCGTTAGGCAGTGGGGTGTACTTGGAGGAAAGGTAAACATTAAACATTCTGCTCTCTCTCGAGAAGTTCAGGGGGATATAGACCTGAAAAGAGCAACATAATGATCAGATAATCAATCCAGTGGAGATATGTTAAAAGTGCAGAGAAACGGCACCGAGGCCTGCCTGAGAGGGCTCTGAGAAAGCACATAGAACCTGCCAGATGGACAGGCTCTGTGGGAGGGGCATCCTCGGGGCAATCAGGAGGACATGGAGAGGACAGGTGCAGCGCGGCAGACACATGGGAGCTGTCCGGCTTACTGAAGGGCCAAGGAAGGAGTGGGAGGAGTTAGGCCGTGGGACGAGACAGGCAGAAGAGTAAACACAAACCACATCGTATGGCGTCATGATTCCGCACAGGGCTTCGGAGAGTTGGAGTGATTATGGGGTATAAAGACACATTTCACCAAGGGAGCTTTGACACTCAGCCCATAAACTGAAAATAGTACTATATACTGTATTAGAAAAATACAATTCTTATTAATGATCACTTGAGGGCAATATATTCCAATGTTTTCTTCCTACTACCTTGAAAAATCAGGAAATGACCCCACAATGATCAACTCATCCTGCTCACTCCGTAGTCACACAGTAAGCACTACAGAAGATTTGATATATGCACTGTCTTCTACTAAAATATATAGTTTGAGAAAACTAAAATACGTAGCCTATGAAATAAAGGTATTGACAATGCCATGTAAAAAAAGTTAAACATTTTCAGAATATGAAAATAATTTAAAATATCCATGAAACCAACCTTCAGACCTTCTTGATACTGTTCTGTTTTCTCTTTAACGATTTTCTTGTGTTCTTCAAAAATTTCTCCCATTCTTCCATACCACTGGAAAACATTATTATTTAGCCTGATGTCTGCTGGAGAAAAGTTGGCACACTCGATAAGGAAAGCAAGGCAGTTTTTGGAATCCACTAATCTCTGTTCCAGTTCAATCATATCAGATGCCTCCACTTTTTGAATATAAGCCTGAGAGAAAACGAAAATGACATACAGTATGTTTTAATGAACAGCTCATGTCACAAAATACCCGGGGAAATACATTGCATAATTAGAAATCAAGACTTTGGGTTCAAGATAAAGAAGTGCAGCACAATTTACTTCTCATTTTTCCCAAACATCTTTCTAAAACTGCAGGAAATAAAGAAAATACTTTAACAACACACAAAAACCAGTGGAAAACTAGAGAGGAATGTTGTGGATTCCTGAAAGATAAGAAGCCAATTCTAGGTTAGGCACCTGTCACTCAGTGGTTAGGGTGCTGGCTACATATACTGGGGCTGGCAGTTTCAAATCCAGCCCAGGCCTACTAAACAACAATGACAACTACCAAAAAAAAAAACAACAAAGCAAAAAATTGCCAGGCGTTGTGGCAGGTGCCTGTAATCCCAGCTTCTTGGGAGGCTGAGGCAAGAGAACCGCTTGAGCACAAGAATTTCAGGTTGCTGTGAGCTGTGACGCCACAGCACTCTCCTGAAGATGACATAGTGAGACTCTGTCTCAAAAAAAAAAAAAAAAAGAAAGAAAGAAAGAAAGCAAAGAAAATGAAAAAAGAAGCCAGTTCTAGCTGAGTGAGATCATTTATTTTTTCCGAGTAACATTTTTGGGGCATGTGACACAGTAGAACCTCTGTAAGGTAAACACACAAAGGACTGTAACAAACTTGGCAACGTACAGAGGTGGTGGGCCGAAGGCACTAAACCGACCATACTGATACCTGCATGTGGTGCACCGCCAGTCTATGAAAATTAGGTCACATGCAGCCGCATAGATGATAGAGACTAGTGATGACAAATATCAGCGTATACTAAACAGATGCAGTAATTAGACAGTTCTTGTTCTGGCCCAGGAATATAGGATGGAGTAGAACAGAAAGAGTTCAGAAATAGATCCAAGCAAATAAGTAAATTCAGTATTGAAAAAGGTAGAGTTCAAATCAGGAGTGAAATGACAAATCATTTAAATAAATCATACTGGAGTAACTAGATATTTATTTTCGGAAAAACAGCCCTAGTTATCAAGTAGGAAAAATACAGGGAAGGTGTATAGTTGAGTGAATAAAGTAATTTGACTTGAAGTGATTTGGTTCTTCGGGGACAAATCTTTTTTTTTTTTTTTTTGGAGACAGAGCCTCAAGCTGTCACCCTGGGTAGAGTGCTGTGGCATCACAGCTCACAGCAACCTCCAATTCCTGGGCTCAAGCGAGTCTCCTGTCTCCGCCTCCCAAGTAACTGGGACTACAGGTGCCCGCCACAACGCCCAGCCATTTTTTGTTTGCAGCCATCATTGTTGTTTGGCGGGCCCGGGCTGGATTCGAACCCACCAGCTCAGGTGTATGTGGCTGGTGCCTTAGCCCATTGAGCCACAGGCGCCGAGTCGACAAATCTTTATGTGTGAATGGGCACATATATTGAGGTCTGTCCAGAAAGTATGCAGACACTGTTCATATAACGAGAAGAGTCTGCGAGACATCCATGGAACCTGGTAGCCTAGGAGGGTGGGCTGGAATGAGCGAGCGTGAACAATGCCTGCTGCACGGTTCTAGTCTGTGAGGTGGTAGAGGCCATTGAGTGGATATGCAGACTGTGTGGCTGTGCATTCAACATGACAGAGCAAGTGGAGCCACCAATTGGCACCCGATTTTGTGTTAAGCTCCAACATCCCTCCCTAGAAACTGCTCAGATGATTCAGAAGGCTTTTGGGGATGATGCAATGAGTGCTGCACAATAAAGTCTGGCACAAACACTTCAAAGATGGCCGAGAATCTGTAGCAGTGAGGTACATCCTGGAAGGCCTGGAATTAGGAGAACATCTGAGAATGCTGAATGTGGACAGGGCTGCTATCAACAAGGATCGGTGTCTGACAGTGTGAGAACTAGCAGCCGATCTGGGGATTCTACAAACTACCATGTACGAGATTCTGATGTGATGTTGGCATGAAACATGTCATGGCAAAATGTGTTCCTGGCTTCTGCTCCCAGAGCAGACAGGACACCGCGCTGCATTTGCTAACGACTTGTTTCAAACCACGACAGTGAAGGAGATTTCTTCAGGAAGGTCATAAGCAGAGGTGAATCGTGGGTCTACAGGTAGCATCCAGAACAAAGGCCCAGTCATCCCAAGGGAAATCGCCTGGTTGTCCACGCCCAGGAGATGTGGTAAAGTCGCAGTTAACAGGACCATGTTAGCTGTGTGTTTTGGAGGTGAAGGTGCTGTCTGTCCCGAGTACACTGCTCCAGGCCAAGCAATTAATAAGGAGTACTACCCCCATGTTCTTCATTGGTGGAAACATGCAATGCAATGAAAACCACAGCTATGGACAAGTGGCGAGTGGCAGCTTCATCAGTACTAGTGCAGAGCTTTTTGGTGAAACATCAAATCATCCAGATGACTCAGTTTCTCCTATATTCCAGATTTGGTGCCTGGCAACTTCTGGCTTTTCCCCAAACTAAAATCATATTTGGAAGAGATAAAATTCAGAAAAACACCAAACAGCTGATGGGATTCCAACAAAGGATTTTGTAGAGTATTTTGAACGGTGGAAGAGAAGCTGGGAGAACAGGGTGAGGAGCTACGGTGCCCACTTTGAAGGGGACTGAGGCATCATTATCCTATGTACAATGGTTCTCATGTCTTGTATCTTCTTCAATACGTGTCTCTATTTTTCATAGTATAAAACAGGCTGGATGATTTCCTGACAGACCTCCTGTCGGGGTGTGTTTGTATGTGCATATGCATTTGTTCATGTACAGATTCCATATAGTTCTCTCAAGGCTCTTATATGTATATTAACTTATTTATATATTCCAATAATATAAACTTCTAAAAGAAACCTGCTATCCAACCAAAACTGAGAAAACTGCCAATCACTTATAACCTCCTATGGTTATAACCATAAACAATATCTTTCTATTCCTATACTCCAACCCCTGACACCGAAGTAAACAATTCTAATTAAAAAAAAAATTTAAAGCTCCTTTTAATCTTTAATATCTCTCTCTCTCTCATCTCTTTTCCTTTGCAAACATGTAGAAAACCAAGTTTGGAAAGAGAAGTATTTATACCAAACTATAAAGAACCATTATACTAAGGAAGGGAATTATGGAAAGGGAGAAATTCTACTCTTTATTCAACTCCATGTTGTTTAAATTTTACTTTCATAACTAAACAGAAAAAACCAAGCAAACTTACCTAGAAAGCTTCATTAATATAATATTAATCTAACTAGACTAAATGCTTTTATGTTGCAAATCCAAACAAATAGGATGTAAACAATAGTGGTTTCTACAAGTGACAAAATGTCTAATTGAAAATTAATTTTTGTAATTTAATCAGCTTTCTATGTAGTCAAACAACTGTATTTTTATTTCCCTACTACCTGATAATGAATCCCTGGATAAATTCCACAATGTTTTACCCACAAAGGGATAATCTATATTTTTTTCTTTTTGGTAGAGACAGAGTCTCACTTTATTGCCTTTGGTAGAGTGCTGTGGTGTCACACAGCTCATAGCAACCTCCAACTCCTGGGCTTAGGCGATTCTCTTGCCTCAGCCTCCCAATTAGCTGGGACTAGAGGCGCCCGACACAGCGCCCGGCTACTTTTTTTGTTGCAGTTTGGCCAGGGCCGAGTTTGAATCCTCCACCCATGGTTTATGGGGCCGGCACTCTACCCACTGAAATGTTTGAAATACCAGGCAATGAATCCTATTTGCTAATTCTATTAAAGATTGTTATGTATAGTAGAAATTCACAGTAAATAACCCCAAGTTCCTAAATATTTCCAGTGATGGCAAGGAGAATAGATAAATGACACTTTTCATACTAGATATTCATTTTTTCCAAAGGAATTTTCCTTTAATAAAGAGGAATTCACAATTTAAGAACTCCCCAAAATTTATAATCATCCATTACCAAAGTATCATTTGCCATTCTACAACTAATGAAATTCTATACTTACAGAAAGTTGTGAATGATTTTATATGTTATACACAAATATTCTAAAATCAAAAATAAAAGAGTCATATATTGGATTGAGGAATGCTAGAAGGTTTTTAAAAAAGATTTCTGTAAAAGTGTAATGTTATATGAATGAAAATAGAATAAAACAAAACAGTGATTAACTAGTTGTTCTGCATTATTTTATTCGGATCAAGTACACTTCAAAGTCATAAGTAACATGAAAAATGATGAAAGTGAGACTTACTGTTTTTAGTATCATAAATTCTATGCTTTAAAAATACTTCAGCAAATTACCTTGGAAAATTTTAATATAAACAAAATGTAGCTTTTATAGAAAAGACTACATTATTTAAGGATTAAATATTTGTTGATAAAACAAGTGTAGAGTGAATACACCTCTTAGGTTGTCCAGGACAGTCCTGTTTTATACTTGTTAGCATGGTAATCATTATTAACTACCCTCTCAAAATATCCTGGTAGATAACTGCATTACTTGCTCCAATATTTCACTTATCCAGTAACCATGCTGAGTGGTGTCCTCTCACTCTGACTGGATTGATCAATCAGATGATAGCTAATGTCACATAGCAGAGATTTGAAATTTTGTACAATTGTGGTTGCTTGTTTGTCTCTGCTATGTTATAAGAACATACCCAGGTAAACCTGCTCGAGTTTGAGGGACAAGTGGAGCAGAGTCAACCCAACTGAGGGCTTGCTGACCCAACTGAACGAGTGACCAGCAGAGTGACCCTGTTGAAACAAGAACTGTCAGGAGAGCCTGGACTAAATCACCAAACTTCAGACTCATGAAATAAGTCTTTAAAAGTCATGATTTTTAACCTCTCACTTAACTTTTAGAATGATTTGTTACTCTGTATTATTGTGTCAATAATTAACTGGTATACACACACAACTATAGAGTCCGTAAATCATACCTTCATTTCCATCAGTTCTGCTGTATTTGGAGGAGTACTAAGAGCTTTTTCAGCTATCTTCTCAAATTCTTGGCATAATCTGAAACACCCAGCAAAACCAACCTTACATATTTGCAATTAAATTTATATATATGTATGTGTGTGTGTATGTGTACATACATATAGTCTGGTATATTTTTAAATGTTTCATTACATGAAAAATAAAAATTATAAATTATCTATTTGACATCCAATGCATTAATAGCAAAATTATGTATATTTACATACTTATTCAATACACACTTAATGATTACCTATTACATTTCCAACTGCCCATATTTCACCATGTATAATGTGCATCTGTGTATAATATGCACTCATGTTTTTTGCCCAAACTTCTAGGAAAAAGTCTTTCATTTTAATTTTTTTATTCAAATTTTTATTCATTTACATTTAGGTACTTTTTGTATTACAAAGGAATGTTAGCGTTTATTTTTAACATATTGTGGTACAAGAAATTTTATGTACAAATAATTATAAAACATAAGAACAGATATGGGGGGTAAGAAGAAAAAAAGAACAGATATGAGATACAAGAAATTTTATATACTGCTAACAAATAGTACTACTATCCATGCATAATGCACATCTTTATTTTTCCCTCAAAAATTTGGGCAAAAATTGTATCTTACATATAGCAAAATATAGTATGTTATTAAGTGGCAGAGAAACAGAAATGAATCAGAATAATGTCCTCAAGCTTCTCACTATCCCATCCATACAAGGAGCAGGACTCTAAACAATCATTTCCAATCCAGAGTTCTAAGGGCTCTCACAGAGATTTGGTTCAGACAACACAAAGTGAATAACTCTACTTGGAAGGAAAGATCGAAAGGCGCACATGTGCTCAGAAATATCTAGTAATATGCTAAGATTTTCTACTGATTTTTGTTATGGCAAATATAAATAATGATGTTACTTTGGAAAAAGAGGTATAGTAAGAGCTAAGGAAGTCCAGATAAAATGAGTAGAAAAATCCTTCAGTAAGATGGGCTATAAGGTGAAGGAGAAAATAGCATGGCAATGATGCTTGGTTAAAACAGGAGGGTTAGAAGATAAAAGAGAATTCTGAATATGTTTATAAACTTCAGAAGCAGAACCAACAGAGGAGAGGTCCAAACTAAGGGACATAGAGGGGATGACTGATGGAGTCGGGTCCAGAAGCAGGGGAGGCAATGGGGATGCACTCCTAGACACAGGGCAACGTGGAGTGGAGTGAGACGCCTGTCTTCTGAGGATGTGAAGCACTTCATGGGGAGGTGCACTGAGCCATGCAGGGAAGGACAAGAAGTTAAGATCATTCATGTCAAATGGCTCCTGTAGTAGTCCTGATGTGTCCTCTGCACATCCAGGAACTCTGGTGAGAGGAAGTGGCCAAAGTAGAACTGTCCTGAGCTTACAGTGCAAAGTAATAGGCAGAGTGCTGTGAAATTAAAACAATTATTTCACCCAAAATGAAAAGCTATAAGAGAAGGCATTTTCACTATTTTTCCAGTACTTTTAGAGGAAAAGATGCTTTAAACTGAAAATACAATCTGGTTCCAAGAGAAGATGCCCACGTCTCGTCCCTTGCACACACAGCCTCCATCCAGCCTCGCCCCTCACCTCTTCTCCCTTGCAGTGTCTGTGACAGCAACACAAACCACTCCCAGAACCACTCCTAGTTCTTAGAATACACCAAGCCATTTTCACACCTCACTGCCTTCTACATAGTATCTTCTCTACCTAAAATTCCTTCACCCACATTGTTCACCTGGCAGACTCCTCCTTGTCCTTCAAAATGAAATTCACACATCACTTCCTCTTTGCACACTTCCCTGATTTTCACCTCTCCCAAGCTCCCTGGGAGAAAATTAATCATGCTCTTCTTTGTTTGGCCTCTGTGGCTCAGCACAGCAGTCACTATGCCTTACTGTAATTTACTGGTTTATACACCTTCTTCTCCTTCTACTTTATAACTTCCTTCTGAATTTTATTCATGCAGAGGTCCTAAGTGCCTAGTCTTGTGCATAATATATGCTAGGTAAATAAAGCTTAGAAAAAGTATTTTTAATGATCTATTTTTTTCTCTGCTACCATAATCATAAAATGTATTCTGATGATTTGGTTTTTTTCCCGTCTTTACTGGTAACTGATAAACAGTAAAGATGTTCACAGAGGAAAACTAAAAATTAGTTTTTAGAAGACTAGTTACAGCAGTTATACTTCTCATCTTAAATAAATAGGTACTTTACCTCACACGATAGTGTTCTATGAATTCATTTAACATGGGTTGCTTTTCCTAAAAATCTCCAGATGAGTTAACAAATGAGTTTTCAGATAAGATAATAAGTTACCATAGCCTTCACAAATAATATCAAGATCAAGTTTCAAATTTGAAGGTCTCTTAGCACTCATGAAATTACTGTGCAAATCTACTTTGAAAATTCACTTTTGCCTTGATTACACAAATTTAATTATCTAAAGTTAAATAATGTCTACTTAAGTTGTACAAAAGAAATGCAAACACATTTTAATACTGCCTCAACTCAGACAATTGGGGCGGCACATTTGTGGGTGAAAAAAGTAATAACATTAATAATCACATCACAAAATGACACTTAAAGATGAGTAAAAATAAGTTTTACATAACCTTTTGGATAATTTATGACACTTTTCTAATCTATTACTTCAGTTGAGTAACCATTGATTCTATTTAACATCCTCTTCCAAAATTTTAAATGTAATCGATATCATATAAATACCTTGTATTTACTTCCTGATGATCTCTGAACATTTTAGCTATAAGTTTCCCACAAATAACATCTGCTCGTTTCACCAAAGCTCTGATTAATTCCTCACAGCGCATTTCAAACATTCCTAAACGAACAGTCTGCAATGGATTAAAAGTTTAATAAACACACAAAAAATAAAAATGAGTAAAAATTTTTCACAATTTTCCCATTATCATAATTTTGACTTTTTTGTGTGTGTATGTGATCTAACAAGATTGAATTTTTAAAAGAAAATGCAAGGTGGGTTCTCTGAATACTCATTTGTATTTCACAAATCAGCTGGGTAAATATCCTTGAAGAGTTTGTTATCTTGTAACCAACTCTATTTCAGGACAATAATGGATATAAAAACTTTGAAGAATTGAATTACCATAGTGCTAAATTGATAATATAGATTTTAAATGTTATATTTGCTCTGTACAAAAAGAAATGCATGTTCATGGTAGACAATTTGGAAAATGTAAACAAGGACAAAAGAAGAAAATTTTAAATTACAGGTAGCCTACTAAACACAAGAAACCATGTATCCGTGTAATTACCAAATTTTCCATAGGATTTATAAACACAGTCTAAAAACAAGTTAGGTTCTTGGAATTGAGGGTAGAGGGGCAAATTATATAAAGTACTTAAAAATTAAGAGTTGTAATTCTAGAGTTTGAGCTACATGACCATAAGAACTGTGTCTGTTGTGTCTAGCTCCTTACACCCAGGACTTACTACAATGCTTGGGACATGTCATAGGCTCAATACATATTTTTCTTTTTGATAGTAGTGGTCTAATTCCTCATCAAAGATTCTAAAAATATACACTAATGAAACTGGCAAAAGATCATTCAGTACAGATAACAGTTGTCACAAAACTGGAGTCACTTACCTTTCTAGATGTATACTGTATTTCCTCCATTAGTTTTCGGTATTTACGAATTTCATCTATTATTTTCTCATAACTATTATTTTCTGCAAGGAAGTTATCAACATCTTGCTCAGCTTTTCTGGTAACTAAAAAGTTATACTTGTCATAAAGTTTGAGATGTTCCATAGGCGCCACACTCTCTTTCATAATCTCTTCCTTAATATTTTGTTTGTGAGCATCTACAATTTCATTCAGAATTATGGGTTTTAAGGTTGTTGGTTTAGACTTACTTTCCTAAACGAAGAGACAAAAACAATATTAGTTATTTAAAATACCTTAAGGTAGCCATATTATTTATCTTTGTAAAAATATCAATCTGACAATACTTTTTTTATTCACAAAGTTGTTCTGATTTTCTAATCTGTAATCTAAAGAAAGATATTCAGCATAATTAGAGCAGTATTTTAAAATTTAGATTTCATATAATTTTTTGTTTCCTTTAAGGCTACCTACTTGTGCTTTGTTTTTCTGTGTGGATGAAAGAACAAACCTGAAAATATACAAAACAAGATGTAGAATATAAAAATAGTAAAATATATATTTTTAGTTTTTATTTTGTTTTTGATACATACTTTTATGTATTTATAGGGTATAATGTGATGTTTTGATACATGTTTACATTGTATAATGATCAAATCGGGTATTATCGAGGTAAATGCATCACCTCAAACATGTATTATTTATGGTTAAAAGCATTCAAAATCCTCTCTTCTATTTTGAAATACATAATGCATTACCACTAACTATAGAGATCTGTGCAATAGAACACCTGAACTTATTCCTCCCATCTAAGTGTAACTTTGTACCCACTGACCAACCTCACCCCAGTTCCCCTTTCCCCCAGTCTCTGGGGGAAAGAGACTCTCTACTCTCTACTCTTATGAGATCAACTTTTTTGAATTCAACATAAGAACGAGGTTATGCAGTATATGTCTTTCTCTGGATTATTTCACTAAACATAAAGACCTCCTGTTACATTCCTGTTGCTGCAACTGACAGGATTTTATTGTTTTTTAAATGGCTGAATAATGTTCCATTGTGTATATATGCTACATTTTCTTGGTCCATTTTAGTCATTTGTAGACACTTAGGTTGATTCCATATTTTGGCTATTAAGAATAGTGCTACAATAAACATATTAAGCACAGATGTTTCTTCAACATACTGATTGCATTTGTGCATGTATGTGTACATGTGGATGTGTCTCCAGTAGGGGGGACTGCTAGATCATACGGTTAATTCCAGTTTTACTGTTTTTGAGGATCTTCCATCCTATTTTCTATATTGGATTTCCTAATTTAAATTCTCAACAACAGTGTGTAAGCATTCCCTTTCTTCACATCCTCACCAATGCCTGTTATCTTTTGTCTTTTTGATAATGGCTGTTCTAACTAGAATAAGGTGATAGCTCATTGTGGTTTCATTTGCATATTCCTGGTGACTAGTAATGTTAGCATTTTTTTCATATACCTATTGGCTATTAATACATCTTTTTTAAGAATTTTAAATAGGATCATTTATGGTTTTGCTACTGAGTTGTTTGAGTTCCTAGACCAATGCCATGAGGTGTTTCCCCTATACTTTCTTCTAGCAGTTTCATAATTTCAAATCTTAAATTTAAGTCTATAATACATGTTGACTTGATTTTTATATATGATGAGAGACAAGGGTCTAATTTCAGTTTTCTGTTTGTGGCTATCCAATTTTCCTAGCACTATTACTAAAGAGACTATCCTTTCCCCACTATGTGCACTAGGCACCTTTGTCAAAAGTCAGTTGGCTGTAGCTATGTGGATCTATTTCTAGGTCTCTATGCTGGTCCATTGGTCTATGTGTTTGTTTTTATCCCAGTACTCATTGTTTTGGCTTCTATACCTTTATATTATAACTGAAGTCAAGTAGTGTGATGCCTTCAGCTTTGTTCTTTTCACTCAAAAATGCTATGGTTGTTCACAGTCTTTGTGGTTCCATATGAATTCCAAAGATTTTTTTTTCCTATTTCTGTGCATAATATCATTGGTTTTTCTTTAATAGGGATTTTATTAAACCTGTAGATCAATTTGGGTAGTATGAACTTTAAAAAAAAAAAATAGAATCTCGCTCTCAATCTAGCTCACAGCAACTTTAAACTCCTGGGCTTGAGTAATCATCTTGCCTCAGCCTCCCGAGTAGCTGGGACTACAGGTATATGCCACTAACTCTCACTAGTTTTTATTTCAGTAGTAGTAGTAATAGTAGAGACAGGGTCTCACTCTTGTTCAGGCTGGTCTAATTTCCTGAGCTCAAGCAATCTACCTACCTTGGCTTCCCAGAGTGCTAGGACTACAGGTGTGAGCCATCACACCTGGCTTTGGTAATATTAACATTTTAACAATATTAATTCTTATATTTATGAACATGGGAAAATCCTCATTTTATTTGTTCAATCATATATGTTAGTTGTATGAGGTAGTATTCACACTGTCCATTATTAAAAGAAAATAGGGCAGCCCTCTGAGCTTGACTGGGCAGGTGGTGCCCAGTGCCTAAGCAACTCTCTGACCTCTGGGCATATGCTATCTACAGAGCTTCAGCTCTCAGTGCTTATTAGCTGGATGGTGCCCAGTGCATAAGTATCTCTCCTAGGCCAGTGCTGTCAGCTGGGCAGCCTTGTGAGCTCAATTTGGTGGGTGGAGCCAGCACTGGCAGCATGACTTTGATTTGAACTCTGAGCCAGTACTGCCTACTGACTCTTATCACCCTGAAAACACTGTCTAGGGCTGTGGGATGCACTACTTTTCTGCCTTAGTTAGTGTAGCAGTGGCACTGCAAAAGTGGGGAGCAGACTCATCAGGAACAACCTATCAATTCAACTAAAAAAGTATAATTAACATATTAAAAAAGATAAAGATGAAGAAGCTGAAAATACTCATGAGGAGGAATCAGTTGAAGAACTTCGGCAACATGAAAAATCAGAACCAATCAATGCCTCCTGGGGATGTCAAAGAAAATACAACAGAGAATTCCATCCACTGAGAAACTGCTGAAATATCAGAAATAGAATTTAGAATATGATGGCAAATAAGATAATTGGAATGGGAGAAAAGCTGGAAATAGAGAACCAAAAAACAGTTCAGAAATTGTCTCAACAAATTAATGAATTCAAAGACAAAGTCACCAAGGACATGGACATAATGAGGAAAGATATAGCAGAGCTTAAGGAATTGAAAAAGGTATTTACGGACCTTCAAAATATAGCAGAGTCCCTCAGAAATAGAGTTGAGCAGTGCAAAGAAAGAATCTCAGATAAAGAAGACAAGACTTTTGAACTGTCCCAAGCATTCAAAGAGGCAGAAAAATGGAGAAAAAGAACAAACTATTCCCTGAGAGAGTTATGGGATCATTCTAAAAAATCAAGCATCTGAATTATAGGAATTCCTAAGGGAGAAGAGGATGGTCCCAAAGGCATAAATTCTCTGCTCCAAGACATTATGACAGAGACAAATATTACAAGAGATAGAAATTCAGACAGTAGATAGTTTCAGAACCCCTGAACAACTCAGTCTGAACAAAGCATCTCCTAGATACATTGTAATTACTTTTGCCAATGTTCATATAAAGGAGAAAGTTCTGCAAGCAGCCAGGCATAAGAAAAGTATTACTTACAAATGGAAAAGTATAAGGATGATTGCTGATCTTTCAGCCAAAACTTTCCAAGCCAGAAAAGGATGGTCATCATCCTTCAACCTTCTTAAACAAAATAATTTCCATCCCAGGATTCTATACCCTGCTAAATTTAGTTTCATTTGTGATGGAGAAATCCAATACTTCTTTGACATCCACATGCTGAGGATATTTGCCATGACTAAACCAGCTCTATAGGAAATACTCAGTCCATTCTTCATAACAAACAACAGGAGAGCACACCACCAACGTACACCTACCCAGAAATTAAAGAACAAAGCCTAGCTTCTACCATGGTGAGAGGCATGAAATTAAGCTCTTGATTTCTGAAAAACAAGATGATCAAAATTCTGCCACATCTTTCAATTGCCTCAATTAATGTGAATGGTTTTAACTCTCCTTTAAACAGGCATAGCCTGGCTGACTGGATTCAAAAACTCAGGCCAGATATCTGTTGCCTACAAGAAACTCACCTTACCTCAAAAGATAAAACAAGACTCAGGGTGAAGGTATGGGCAACGGTATTCCAGGCAAATAGAAAGCAGTGAAAAGCTAGGATTGTAATGTTATATACAGATATGATGGGATTCAAACCAACTAAAAATAATTAAAGACAAAGATGGACACTTCATATTGGTCAAGGAAAACACACAATATGAAGAGCTCTCAATAGATAACATCTATGCACCCTATCTGAATGCTCCCAGATACATAAAACAAACCATAACTGATCTAAATGATATGATATCTTCCCACACTATAGTAGTTGGAGATTTTAATACCCCCATTGGCAGTAATGGACAGATCCTCCAAGCAGAAATACAAAGAAAAAATGGACTTAAACAAGACCCTGGAACAAATGGACTTAACAGACATTTATAGAACACTTTATCCTAACAAAACTGAATACACTGTCTTCTCATCAGCCCACAGATCATCTCCCAAAATTGGCCACATCTAAGGTCACAGGTTAACCTCAAAAAATGCAAAAGAATAGAAATCATCCCCTGTATTTTCTCAGACCATCATGGAATAAAAGTTGAACTCAACAGCAACAGAAATCTTCATACTCAAATAAAATCATGGAAACTAAATAACCTTATGGTGAATGATAGCTGGGTCATAGATGAGATCAAGAAGGAGATTACTAGATTTCTGGAACAAAACAATAATGAAGACACAAACTATCAAAACCTGTGGAATACTGCAAAGGTCCTGAGAGGGAAATTAATAGCATTAGATGCCTTCATCAAGAAAACAGAAAGAGAGCAAGTCAGCAACCTAATGGGCCATATGAAGCAATTTGAAAAGGAAGAACAATTGAATCCCAACCCAGAAGAAAAGAAATAACCACAATTAGAGCAGAATTAAATGAAATTGAAAACAAAAGAATTATTCAGAAGATCAGCATTATTAAAAGAAAATACATTAATTCAATGTCATAGCATCACACTATTTAATCACAATACTTTTCCCTTCAAGGAGAAATCTTTCTTAAAACAATGATTATTCCTGGGGGGTGGAGCAAGATGGCGGCTGAGTAACAGCTTCCTTGCAGCTGGGCACGGTGAGACTGGGGAGAGAGGACTTCAGGCATCTCTGCCAGGCAGGATCTGCCCAGAAAATTCCCTTTGGGGACACAGGGAGACAGCATGAGGCTTCTGGACACCCTGAGGAAGGCTAAAGTGGTGGAGATTGGGCAAGTGGTTGCATCTGTTTGTTCCATCTGATCCTGTCAGTGGCTGTGGGTGGGGCAACAGTGGGACTGCAGGCTTGAAAGGCCTTGCCTGTGAGCTGTTTGGGTTTCTTTTGGACTTGGCACTCAGTTGAACTGCCTTGGGAGAACTTGGGCAGGAGTGCAGGGGTTTTTGAGTGTTGTCTGGGGCCCCAGACTGGGCCACTGAGCCAGATGGAGC
>CAUYON010003809.1:0-131806 GCA_963573935.1 Arctocebus calabarensis
AGACCCCACCTCCTAGCATCAAAACTGGGGGAACATAATATTCCATGGTATACATATATCACAATTTATTAATCCATTCGTGGGTTGATGGGCACTTGGGCTTCTTCCATGACTTAGCAATTATGAATTGGGCTGCAATAAACATTCTGGTACCGATGTCTTTGTTATAATGTGATTTTTGGTCTTCTGGGTATATACCTAGTAAGAGAATTATACGATCGAATGGCAGGTCTATTTTTAGATCTCTAAGTATTCTCCAAACATCCTTCCAAAAGGAACGTATTAGTTTTCATTTCCACCAGCAGTGTAGAAGTGTTCTCTTTTCTCCACATCCACACCAGCATCTCTGGTTTTGGGATTTTGTTATGTGGGCTAATCTTACTGGAGTTAGATGATATCTCAAAGTAGTTTTGATTTGCATTTCTCTAATGATTAAGGATGGTGAGTACATGTATACCATGGAATATTATACAGCCTTAAAGAAAGATGGAGACTTTACCTCTTTCATATTTACATGGATGGAGCTAGAACATTTTCTTCTTAGCAAAGTATCTCAAGAATGGATGAAAAAGTATCCAATGTACTCAGCCCTACTATGAAGCTAATTTATAGCTTTCATATGAAGGCTATAACCCAATTACAGCACAAGAATATGGGGAAAGGGGCAAGGGAGGGGAGGGGAAAGGGGAGGATGGGTGGAGGGAGGGTAATTGGTGGCGCCACACCTATGGTGCATCTTAGAAGGGTGCAGGTGAAACTTACTAAATGCAGAATACAAATGTTTTCATACAATAACTAAGAAAATTCCATGAAGGCTATGTTAAACAGTTTGATGAAAATATTTCAGATTGTATAGTAAACCAGCACATTGTACCCCATGATTGCATTAATGTACACAGCTATGATTTAATAAAAAAAAAACAAAACCTTTTTAGGTTGTAAAGGAAAAAAAACTGGGGGAGCCATGTAACATAAATTTTGACAAGGAATCAAGGTGGGACACCTTTTTGCTTGAAATTCTTTTCAAAAATAATTTTTTCTTCCCTTAGGTATATTAGTCTTGAGTGAAGGAGAGTTCTTTCAGTCTTGACAAAATAATAAAATTAGATCAGTGATGTTGTTGGTGTGTTTCAGACGGACACATGTCTCCGAGAGAACTTCAGGGTTGGGCAGCTCCTGTGGCTGACAAGAGCCTGAAGGTGAACTCCAGTAAGGAGAGCCCTCCGAGTAGCCCCAAGCCAAGGCTCCACCTTTCTGAAGTCCTTCCCAGGCCATTGCTCCCTGTGGGGAGTGGGGTGGGTGGGAGCCACGGTCCAGGCTTTGCTGTGCTGGTGGCCACCTCAACACCGGCTTTTGGACAGAGAAGAATCTCTGGACCAGACTTTCCCACCCCTGCGTAGGAGGTGTGAGGGGCTGGAGCTGGGAGGCAGGAAGTAAGCACAGATGGGCAGCCTGGACAGCTGTGCAGAGAACAGAGCACATCTGTCTGGGTGTGAGTCTGGTAGGCCCCCTCCCTATAACTTCTGTACTGAGGCTACACGTTCACTGATAGGGTGTGGGCTGAATTTGGGTCCCACATGGGGAAAGAGATGAGAAAGGAAAGTCTGAAGGTAGAGGCTGGAGCTACAGATGGCTAATGGGGAACTTTCAGATGGAAGGAAAGAGAAGGGACAAAGGGCAAGGTGAAACATGGAAGCAACTGGATCAAATTCTATCTGCTTACGATGGGCTCTGAGCTTCAGTGGCTTCTAAAGTCCCAAGGTCTGACGTCTCCTCCTCTGGGAAGCTGCTCTGGAGCTCTGGCCCCTATTCCACATGGTTCTCCTTCTTGGTGCCCCAATATCCTTACATCGTAGCTATTAACATCTCCAAGGTGATTACTCATTTTTCTGCCTAACCTACTAGACTTAGAGTGTATTAAGATCAGAATCTTCATCTCCTTCATCATCAAATGCTTATTCTTTCTGTAGAAGGTTGTTGAATGAATGGATGATTTTATGGCCTCAACCAACCTACATTTTCCTATTTAATTCTTAATTTTCTCTAATTGGCTTTAAATATTGCTGGGAAAGCTTATCCCAGGCAGACGCTCGGGGAGAGATCTTTGGGAGATAGAAATTGGAGCAGATTTCTCATCAGGAATTTGCTGGCATGCCTGGGGGTAAGTTAGCCTTTTTGTTCTTTTCTAGGGAGAAAAGCAGAAAGGAAAGGGTGGTTGTTTTAGAAATTGTACACACTAACTTGGCATCGGGGCTATTTGTGTGGCCTCCTTGGGGCTGTTGTTCATCCCTCTGTGTGAAGCTGTCACTTGTCTGATACTGAGCCAGGTGGGTAGGAGGTATGGATCACACAGACCTCTGCAAGCCCACATCCAGCCCCTCTCTCATCTCTCTCGGGTTTTCACAGTGTAATGAAAGGCGTTGGGAAATCTGCTGTGTGGCCCTGAGTGAGTCAGTTCTCCTCTTTGGGCCTTGGTGTTCTCATCTGTATAATGGGATGGCTCAGGATGACTGCTGAGACCCCTTCTGACTCTGAACTACTGTGAATCTGGTGGGATGATGAGTAGGGACTGTGATTCTTGGTGATTGTCATTGTCTCCTGACAGCCTGGGCTTAGGAAAGGGAAGAAGGGCCCAGAAGCCCACTCCTCCACTCGGTGACTCCTGGGTTCACCCAGGGCTATAATGGTGATGCCTCCTGGATGATTGGTCAAGTCCTGTCCAGCATTAGAAGGTCTGCTTGGGTGATTCTTAAATATTTCTACAGCTTCTACTCCTGGTCTCCTATTGGCTAGTGAGTATATCACAAGTGCCAATAGTCTGGAAGGGAGAACTGAAGTCCCTGGGGTTAGGTCCAAAACAGGACTTGTATGTTCCTTCCCCTTCCTTCCCCTTCCTTTCTTTCTTTCTGACAGTCTCAAGCTGTCGCCCTGGGTAGAGTGCAATGGCATCACAGCTCACAGCAACCTCAAACTCTTGGGCTTAAGTGGTTCTCTTGCCTCAGCCTCTCAAGTAGCTGGGACTACTGGCGCCTGCCACAATGCCTGGCTATTTTTGTTGCTGTTGTTGTTGCAGTTGTCATTGTTATTTTAGCTGGCCCAGGCCAGGTTCGAACCCATCAGCCTCGGTGTATGTGGCCAGCGCCCTATGCACTGAGCTACCGGCACCGCCACTTTTTTCTAATATAATTTTTTTTTTTTTTTTTGCAGTTTTTGGCCGGGGCTGAGTTTGAACCCGCCACCCCCGGCAGATGGGGCCGGCACCCTACTCCTTTGAGCCACAGGCGCTGCCCTCTAATATAATTTTTATCACCACTGTCATCACCTCCATCATTAATATTGTTAAACCTTTATTGCTCTTTATTGACCCAAGTGCGGGCCACAGGAAGGTCACCTTCCCCTGGGCATCTCTCAAGTTCAGGCTGGCTCCTCCAGCCTCACACAGAGTTTTCATCTGACCCCTAGCAGGACTTGGAGACCCTCTGCCTGAAAGTGCTCTCCTTCCTGGAGGAAAGGTATTATCATTCCAAGCTACTACTGCTGCTGTTCATCTAGGTCTTTTCACGGTTGTAGTGTCGAATAGGACCGCTACAAAAAGTGCTCACTAAATGCTTACTGATAATAATTATTACAATGATGTATTATATTTATGGCCCGAGTGCTACTGAGCTGCCATGGGAAATGTATTTAACTTCTTGTCTGGGGCAGCTTTTCTGCTAACGCTGTACAGTTGCAAGACTAGCGTGGGATTGTTTTGGAGGCTGGGTGGCAAGACTCAGATGGGAGGTGAACAGCTGGCGCCTCCTTCTGGCCCTGCAGAGCTGGAGCAGGCCTGGGAAGGGCAGGTGGGCTTGTGCAAGAACCTTTGCCCCTGGGCTGGCAGAATGTAACCCTCTCTGCCTGAGACCCTTCACCCCTGGAGAGCCCCAGCTCAGCAGAGCCAACGGAGAGGGAGAGCCAGGGAAGCTATTATGTAACCGACTTAACTCCTTGTCAAAACGGTGACTAAGTCAGACAGTCTCGGCCAGATTGGCTCAGCAGCTTTGCTGTTAACCTGGGTCAGTTTGTGGCTGACTCTCACACCCTCTGCTGGATGGATCGCTCAGCTTCCTCATGGTCCCAGCCCCCTCAACCACTGGCCCATGCCCACTCCTCCGTGCTTAGGTCAGGGGGGCTCTTCCATGTGCTCTGCTCCCCCATTGTTGTGTCCCTTCCTGCCTTGCAAAGAGAGGCCAGGAGCAGATGGTTCATTTATGCCTGTTCTAAGGACTGTTTGCCTGTGGGCTCACTGAGGGCTTTCTTCTGCAACCGGGTAAGGGAGAAGAAAGCGATGGCTGGCAAGCTGGGAGTCTTGGCTTACAGAGGCTGGGACTGATGGGTTCAGAACTCCGTGGCCAATTTCTACCATTTCCCAAGGGGAAAAGGACTCCAGGGAATACCTGGCCACCTCCCAGTCCCCTGACATTGGACCTCTGGCCCTGTGGGTTATGGGTCCCCTGGGTGATGCTGGGGGAAAGGCCTGTGTTCACTGACTCAATACCTATTTTTTTTTTTTTTTCAAAAAAAGGAGGTCCCAAAACACTCAGTCCATCCCTACTGTAGAAGGCTGTCCCTAGGGAGACACGGGTGGAGGACATTTGCGTTTATTTGGAGACAGTTCATGCAGAAATACAAAGAGGTGTCCTGACAAGGCGACAGGCCCACAGTGTTCATCATAATGAGTACTCACTTGTTATGTGCCAGGAATCATTTCATTTAATCCTTAACCAAACAACCCTCTGTGGTTGGGATTATGCCCATTTTATAGGTGAGGGAACTGAGGCTGAAAGCGATCACTTTGCCCTCACATTGCAGTTGCTGGGGAGCCCAAGCTGGCTCTGACACACTGCCTTCCCATGGCATTCCCAGGACTGGTTCCTGAGGTCCTTGGAATGCTTACACATCTCAGAAACTTCATGGCAATGCCCCAACTTGACCCAGAAGATAATTCTACCTCATCCTCCTCCCGCTGCTTCCTTCCGCCAGGCGCTCACAGACGTGACCTCATTCCCTCTCCCAGATCCCACATGGGCTACACAGCGGGTGGGGATTGTTAACGCTGCTTCCCAGGGAGGAAAGGGAGGCACAGGGAGGGACAGTGGCCCACAGCGGTCGCTCAGCCAGCTGGCAGGAGAGCTGCAGCCAGAAATCAGGCTTCCCCGCCCTCCAGGGCAGTTATTGAGCGTGATGGATTTGAGTTAGAATCACTTTCTAGATCCAGCAAATTGAGATGCTCCTCTGGGGGGGAGGTGACTCAGAGGCTGAAATACTCAAAGAGAGTCAGGCTTGTGCTGAAAAAGGAAATCTGAGATGCATATAAATTCAGTCCATGTGGAAAAGAGGGGTGTGGCCCAAGATGCTCCCCTTGGGCCTGAATAGGCAGGATTGCCAGGGTATCTCTGAGCCTCAGCCTCCCAAGAGGATACCCCAGGGGACAGCTGTGTTGTTATGGAAAGAACACTGGCTGTGAGGTCATGGGACCTGGGGAGGCTGTATTCACCAGGGACCCCCACATTAGTCATTTTGTCTCTCAGCTTTTCCATTTTTCATTCAAAAAAATCAGGATTCTAACTCCATGAAAGAGACATTGTGTGTGAAGTATTTCATCATAAACTGTAAAACCTGCGCAGAGAGAAACTGGTGTCCCCTTTAGCCTGATTTCATCTCTACTACACACCTTGTAAAAAATGGTTTTGATGCTGGCGGGTAGCACTGGATGGGGTTGGGTGTCTGTCTCTTCCTCATTGTGGCCTTTTCACTCGATATCTGTGGTACCCAATGCCTGGTACTGAATATTCCCTGGGTGGCCCCAGGGGGTGGCAAACTTTTTAGAGAGGCCCAGGTAGTAAATGTTTGAGGGTTGGTGGGCACATATGGTTTGGTCACATGTTCTTGTTTGTTTTCTTCTTTCCTTATAGCCCTTTAAAAATGCAAAATCCATTCTTAGCTCACACGCCCTACACAAACAGGCTGGCTTGGCCTGTAGGCTAGAGTTTGCTGGAGGCTCATTTACCTGGAGTAAAGTGGGTGGGTGGGTGGGAGTCTCGAAATCCGCAGAAAGGCCTAGAGCCCCAGCTGTGTAATTGCTGTGCTGTGTGTCTTTGGACTACTCATTAGCTTGCCCTGGACTGAGCTTATGGTCTGCCTGATGGCTCTGATGCTGCCTGCTTCAGAGCACTGTTGTGAGAGCAATTGGTACAGAGACCTTAGAGACGGTGCCCAATTGATGTCATTGCTGCTGTTCAGCAAGCAAGGGAATGTAGGACCTGGGACGGCCTGCCATGTTTTTGGTATGGTGCAGTGTATAGGGCTTGGCCAGCATCTGGTCAAAGCCTTGCCTTGGATGGTAAAGGCCCTACAGTCTGCAGTTTCCCAGTGAAATCTGGGGTTGTATCAGTGCAAAGTGGGGGGAGTATTGGTGAAGGGGAAGGAGGGGGCAGCCTGAAGGGGAGGATGGCCATGGGAGCAGCTTTTTACCTGCTTCAGGCAGCCACGGTGGGCAATGCCAGCTTGAGAGTGGTGGTGATCCCAAGAGGCGAGAGTGGCTACAGTAGCCTGGTGGGGCTTGGAGGGAAGTGGTGTCATTGGGGGGGGGGAGGGCTGGAGACCTTGGCCCCAACACTGACTCTGTCTTGGAATCTGGGTATCTGCAGGGCTAGAAGAGACCCTGACAGCCCAAGGGCCAGGGAGGCACAGAGCTTTGCCGAGAGAGGACAAGGTATTGAGTCTTGGCTCCTTGTCAAAGTGAAAAAGTAGACAAGGTCAGGTCTGGAGTGATAATCAGGGTCCTGAGTGCCTTTGTGTACGAGGTGCTGTGCAGGGCTTTCCGCAACTTGGTGCCTACCCTTTCAACCAGCTTGTGCCTTGCCTGAGGCTGGGGTGAGAACTGGCCCGCGTCAGCAGTGCTGCCTTCTCAGCTATCCCGGTGTCTCCCCATGGGCTCAGGTTGGGGGAGAACACCCAGGCCAAAGGTGTTTTGAGAACTTTACTCTTTTTTGTTTTGAGGAATACAAGGAGAAGCCTGACTGGTTCTTTGAGCTATCAGAAGCCCTCATCATCACCTCCAGCCATGGAGACCTGGAGTGTCCCTTCGGTATTCCTCCACCATCTCATGGCTACTTCTAAAGGGCACGGTTGGGACTCTCCTGGCTGTAACCCAGAAGCATGACACAGAGCACAGAGGTAACATCTTGGTGGTTCCCAAACACCTTTCTCATTTCCACCCCCCCCTTGCATGCAGGTGTGTGCTATTCCTCTAGAAAACCCTTTTGGGGTGGCACCTGTGGCTCAAAGGAGTAGGGCGCTGGCCCCATATGCTGCAAGTGGCGGGTTCAAACCCAGCCCCAGCCAAAAACTACAAAAAAAAAAAAAAAAAAGCCCTTTTGTCACTTCTTGCCTGGTAAACTTCTATTTAGTCAAATGTCACCTCCTCTGGGAAGCCTTCAAGACTACACCCAAGCCTTAGTATCTCTGCCATCTATCTTCAGGCATTTTGATGCAATATTTGGGTGAGACAAACACTAGTTGAATGCTTATTCCACCCCAACCCTTGTGCAGGGCACTATTCTGTATTGTCTCATTTATACTTATGGAGCCTATGAAGGAGATGTTCTTACCCCATTTTACAGACAGGGAAACTGGGGCTTAGAGCAGCTAAATAACCTGCCTGAGGTCATTCAGCTGTTGATTGGTAAGGCTGGGACCTGAATTCATGCAGTCTCACTCCAGTGCCATCTTCTTAGCCACTAAATTATATTGGCTGCCTTATATTACTTATAATCGCCCCAAACAGTAATAAGAAGTTTATGGGTCTGTAAATACCTCATGAGCAGAGATCATGATGTACTCATTTTTGCTGCTCTAGAATGGAACCCTCGATATGATGCGCACAGTAGGTGCTTAGTAGATGTTTATAGAATGAATGGTAAATAAAGAAGCTAGGGGGCTGGGGCTACTGAAGGACTGTGGAGTGCCTGAGAACAGGGAAAAAGAAGACATAGAACAGGTGGGGCTGAGTAGGCAGTGGCAAGAGGAGGGCCCTAGACCCTGGGGGGATGGCAACTCCCACAGGGTCTGTGCCTTGGCATCTTGGAACCCCAGCCTAACAAGAGCAGCCGAATAGTGCTACAACAAGAAGTAAGCATCTTCAGTAGGGCAGGAAGTGCTTCATACACGGGCATTTCAAGTCCAGGATAAAGAAGAGCTTGCTCAAATCCACAGACAACTCATGCAGGAAGAGCCCAGACCCCAGTCCTTGTAGGACATACTTGGCCAAGGTTCCCCTTGAAGGCAAGGCCTGGACGAGGTGACCTTGAACATGACTCTGAACCTTGCTGGCATTCTTTGGATGGAGGGTGTTTTAGGAAGTTTCCTGAGCATAAATTCCCAGGTGCATCAGTCCTTTCTTGCACTGTACAACTCTGTGAGAGCAGCTCGGCTTTCCAGGGAGGTGTGTCCCAGATCTCTGTTTCCTCCTGGGCCTCTCCTACCCCTGGGACGTGGGACCCTGCCAGGCCCCAAAACCTCCCTGGCAAGCACCAGTGGGCCTGTGAGGTTATGCTTCCTGGGCCTGAGAAGAGACAGTCATACCTTTCAGGTGGGAGCCTCGGCTGGTGTGTGTGTGGGAACACCTCCGGCATTATTCATAGTCCCCTCTGGTGGCCAGAGGTACCCCTTGAAGCCAACTGGAAAGCACCTTTATTGCCCGGAAGAGGTCCAAAGCCTGTGTGGCTGCTGACATGGTGAGGGAAGGGTGGGGGAAGGCGGGGAGAGCGAGAAGACCCCCCTGCAAGCCGTGTTCATACAAAATGCATTTCCCAACGTATCCCTCTGGCCTGTCGGAGCCCCTTCTGCTCACTGCTCTGTTTATACATGATAGACAACTAATTAACATCCAAACCTCTTGAAAGGTCTTTTCAGAGGTAATGTTCTGACAGATTATGTCAGCAAGGAGCACTGATTTGTCTAAGCACGGATCACATTGTTTCAGATTGAATGAGGTGAATATTAAACTGCTTTAAATGTACTCTTCATAAAGTACTAATTACACACTCCCAAGGGAGAACAGCCAAGGAATACTAAACAGTAGAGAAGTCAACAGAGGGTTCTTTTTATAGTATGTTGCTGGGCTCTGTGTTTTTCTGTCTCCTTCTTTCTCTCTCTCTCTCTCTCTCTCTCTTTTTACAGTAAAATCACAGCACGCGAAAGAATACACATTTATAGCACAATGCTTCTCATCTAATTATATGGCAATCATTAGTTTTAAGCTGGATGCATTATATTTTCTTTGATATATTATGCCTAAGGCATAACTCTGCATTTATTGCTGCTGCTGGCAGAATTTAGTTCCCTACCCCCTCTTTCTAAATCCCAACTCCTCTCTGCCCCCACCCTTTAACAAATTATTTAACCCCTACTGTTAGTTTGCTTATTGTCTCAAAAACATCACAATTTAAATTGGAAAAAATTGGGAAAACAATGTCCACTTTGTCAATTTAAAGAAAAAAAAGAGAGAAAGGAAATTTTATGTTTTCTGGGGGATCTGTGTAATTTTTTATTAACCAGGTGATGTCCTGAGTCCACAGCCTCCACTCCCCACCTCGCTAAATTCCTTTTCCTTCGCAACAAATTCTACTGGGTCACACTGAATTCCCACTTGGCTGCGTTTCATTGTCCCTCAGGGAAAGAGATATTTATATGTATATAAAAGCAACACAGGGGTGGAAAACCATGTGGTGGGGAACATTCCTTCAGAATGCCTATCTACAGATGTAGCCAGAGTCTGTTCCATTGGTTTTTCTGGGTCTTTCTGACATTAGCCTTTGCCCATGGTTGAGAAGAAGCAAGATCGATTTTGAGTGCCCTAGATTCTCGGATTCTCAGTCCTGAAGTGTGGAAAAGGCCAAGATTCATGGGGGCAAATGGCCTGGTATTGACCCACCTGGTTTCTTCTGGGTCAGGCCTCCAATTCCCAAGCTACGCAAGAGATAAGAGATTGCAGGTCTCTGAGAATGATTTCTGCATAAGAAGCAAACTGAGGCTGTTTCTCCCTACTACAATCTCCCCCCACCCTCAATCAGACAACTGTGGAATCCTTGAGTTGAAGGCATTAGAGCAGTGGTTCTCAGCCTTCCAAATGCTGCAACTCTTTAATACAGTTCCTCAAGTTATGGTGACCTCCAACCATAAAATTATTTTCAAGAAGTAGCAATAAAAATAATTTTACGGTTGGTTCTACAACATGAGGAACTGTATTAAAGGGTTGTGGCATTAGGGAGGTTGAGAACCACTGCCTTAGAGCTTTCCTTTGCTCCTTGTTTATATTGAGGAAGCTTGGCCAAGAGAGGCTACACATGTCACCTAATGTCATGGAGCTTCAAACAATTCTTCCTTCACAAGAATAATCAAGGGCAAAGGAATAAAATGACAGAGTCATCTTCTCTGACAGCTTAAAGCCTTCTGGTTACTTCTTGAATCCCCGGTACAATGTCCCCAACCAAGGACTTACTTGTTCTTGGCTTTGGGCGCTCCCCATTGGAATCAGATGACCACTGGGCAGCGCTCCTGGTTGGAAGTAAGTGTTTAAGAGCAATGGGCATTGGCACCAGAGCACATGGCTTCAACTCTTGCACTGCCACTTCCCAGCTATCTGAGCTTGGATAAGTGACTTAGAGTTTCTTTGTTTTCCTTGCATATAAAATGGGAATAATACAAATGTCTGCCTCCTAGGGTTTTGTGAGGATGAGAGTAGATAGTCTCTGTCAGAAAAGGCTTAGACTCCTAGGCTGGCTGTGGTTAGCCATTATTATTGCCAGAATGTTCATCTTCCCAGATGAGTTCTATCTCCCCAAAACAACTACTATGACAGAACGATCTGTCCCCAAGAACTACCATGGCTGTAGTTCTGCCTAGGGCTCCATGGAACAAGATTTATTTTCCTCCTCTATGACTGCTTTCAACAATTTCATTCACACCGTGCGCTGCTTGCACTTGGTGGCCTGTGCATGCCAGGTACAACAGTGCCAGGTGTGGGTAGAGACATGAAATAGACCTGGCCCCTGCTCTCGAGGAGTTCGCACTCCAGAAGAACTTATAATTTGTTTTTGGAGCTTCTCTTCCCCAGGGGAAATGCTGATCAGTTTCTTTGCATATTCCTCACTTAACGTGGTATCAATCCGTTCCTGGCCCCTTTTCCTCATGTAAAAATCATCCAAAGAAATGTATCAGGGAGGAAGAAAAATGGCAGCAAATAAGAGCTTCCGTTACCCAAACATACCCTATCGCACTTGTTACTCAAAAGCCTGGGATTCTATTGGGCTGGAGGGGGCCCAGGGATGGTGTTTTTTTTTTAATCACTTCCCACACTTGAATCTAATACACACACACACACACACACACACACACACGCATGCACACAGCCCCACTCTGGGTAAATGGGGAAGGCTGCCCACTTCTCTGGGCTGCGCTCTTCTCCTCCACCTTCTACCAATGTCTCTCCTCCTTCTAGGTAGCCTTGATATGCTAGGGGGCCACCTGCTACTATGTGAGTCCTCCAGAGTGCCCCATGTCAGGGCACTGCCCATCCCATATGTCAGCCAAGACCCGGGAGCAGGGCTGGCTTTGTTGGGTTGTGACCAGTGTAGTCACACAGGACTCTGTGCTTTGAAGGGCCTCACATTTGGAATTTAATGCTCTGTGGTGGTCGGCAAGCTCCTAGTAATTTACCTCTGAATTTGTGTTTTGTGAGTGAAGGCCAATGGGACAATAGAATGTGTGCTAGCTGACATGTGGCCCCACTTCCTGCCACCTCCCAGCGTCCCTCTGCTCTATGTGGGAATCTGGGCGCAGGTGCAGAGTGGGGCTCAGGCACACACCCCATTGTTTGGCGTGGGATACAACACTTGATCTTAGCCCAAAGGCCGAGAAGCGATTATTTGGCGTGGGATGAACAGTGGCTGCTCTTATCCACAGCTGGCAGCTTTTGGTGGTTAACTTGACAGGGGCCCCTCACCCACTCCTTACAACTTTTGGGGGAATGCCCCTGGTCATCAGGGCCAATGGGCCAGTAGGAAGAGGAGATGGACCTCCCCTATTCCAGGAAGGGCCACTTTTTGTGTGTGTGTGGTTTTTTGACCGGGGCTGGGTTTGAACCCGCCACCTCTGGCATATGGGGCCGGCGCCCTACTCCTTTGAGCCACAGGTGCCGCCCGGAAGGGCCCATATTTCTAAGTTGTACTAGGTCCTGTAAATCTTGGCCTTGCCAGGGACTTACTGCATACGCCCTCTCTCACACCCTTTTCCATCTGGTAGCCACTCATGTCTCACTTCCTTCTTAGGGACTAATACACAGCATGCCTGGATGACACGAGGTACCCCTGTCTTTGCACCCCACCCCCTATCACTGAAGCTGCCAAAGCTAGTGTAATAGAAAACAAACTTGACTCTGTCCTTCTCCTGCTAAACGCTCCCCCAGCTGCTCCAGGGTAATGTGCAACCCTCTTGGTTGGAATGCTGGTGCATGTGAGTTTGTGCATATGTTCTGTGCGCCTTGCAGATATTTGCCCTGCACTGTGGGTGGGCTCTCTCCACAGCCTGTGAATTGCCACAATTTGGGGGACTTCTATTCTAGATGATCGTGTTTTATTCATTTTGTTACCTTAGGTTTAGCCTAACACAGTACCTGGCACAGAGTGGGTCTCTGATTCAAGTTTGGTGAATCAGGCAGGGGTGACCACCCAACATTCAAGACCCCGGGAGTATTCATGATGTGAGGCTGCTATTTTTGAGGCCTCATACCAGTGGATACAGGAAGCCAGCTTCTTGGCTTAACTTGATGGATTCCCTAAACATACCCTCTTCCCTGCCAAGCCTTTGCTTCCTTCCTTGAGTTAGGACCTTCCCACCTTATCATATGAGACCATCTGGTGATGGGATGTGCCCCTCCGGGTCAGCCAGATCTGGAACTTTGGGCAGTGAAAACCCACCACTAGGCAATGAGCACCCAGAAAATGCCAAACATGGCGGAAGAAACAGATGACAGGTGACGACCAGTGGAAGTGTGGTCTGTGCCTTCAGGGAGTTTGCAGCCCACAGGTGATTCACTGTTGTCTGAGCGCTGGATTTCTCCTTCTCAAGAGCAGCCTCAGAGTACCCTTCCACGGGGCAGCTGCAGCAATGGCAATGGCGCACGCACAGTGCTCGGCATGGAGTACACACTCCATGAAGTTTCTGAGCGTGCATTCTCCTACAGCTCAAGTAGGGCATAAAGAAACTGGTACTAAAGGGACAGGCACATCTCTGCAGACGTGTGATCTGGTGTCTGTGACACGTCCCTGCATTGGGCTGTGGTGGCCATCGAGAGCAGAGCCTGCGTAGGAGCTGATGGAGTGCTCAGCAGCAGTGCTGGGGACAGGGAGCCCCACAACAAGAGGTTCTCCTCTTCCCCCTGACACTTTGCTTTGTGCCCTGGGGTGTCACTTTTCTCTTCAGCACATCTTCTCCTGGTTCACAAAGGTCCAGCACCTCCTGCCTGTCTGGGTGTGTCTCAGCCCAGGCTTTGGAGGAAGGAGGTCAAACTAGGTTTGAATGGCTGCCTCTGTGAGGCATGTAGCCTCTCTGTGCCTCAGTTTCCTTGTGTGCAAAGTGGGGATAATACCACCAACCTCCTTGCCTCAGTGGGGATCAAGAATGTGTGGCACAGATGCCTGGGTGTGACATGGGTTTCCAGTTCCTCTTTAAGTCACACAAAGGGGTATTGCGGGTTTGATGCATTCTCCCCACTCAGGAGTTCTTGCATATTAAGAGGATGGGGGTGGAAGGGGCTGCTTCCTACAGCACAATAAATTGACTGGGGCAAAACTTGAGCGGGAAGCAGCGAGGTAGAGGAAGGAGATAATCTGGGGGCAGGAAATGGCCTCCCTTTACCTCTGAAATCACACCTCTTAGGCTAGCAGTTCTCAGCCCCCAAACTGTGACATGCTGGTGTGGGACCAGCACTTGTGAGATATATCACAGACAAATATGTTACTAATAATAAAATGCCACAGTTTTCCAATAATTCCCCTTTTTTTTGTCAACTAGAGGGAATTCAAGGTTATATCACACCCATCCCCTGTAGGATTTCTCATGTGGGACAGAGAAGGGAGCACCCGGGTTTGAGCTCGGCCTGAGTAAGGACGTCCCCGGTCACAGGCAGCCTGGAGGAAGCAGCAGTTTCAAGCTGCTGACTGGGGAAAGGACGCAGCTGTGAGGGCCTTTGAGGGACTGAGGCACCTGGAACATGTGACCCAGTGGGAAAGGGGAAGGAACCACTGCTCTCTGCACTCCCACAACAGAATATCGTGATCCATTTATACGACTCAAGAACACACCTGAAGCATGGTGACAACAGTCCAACAGTCTCACCTCACGGGGTGGGGAGGATATGGACTGGGAGGAGACATGTAGAAGCCTCTGGAGGTGCTGGAAACATCCTCTTCTATAACTTTTTTGGAGCTAGGTTCTCACTATGTCACCCTTATTAAGAGTGCAGTGGCCCGAGGCCAGGCGTGGTAGCTTACTCCGGTAATCCTAGCACCCTGGGAGGCTGAGGTGGGTGGATTGCCTGAGCTCATAGGTTCAAGACCAGCCTGAGCAAGAGTAAGACCTCGTCTCTAAACAAAAGTAGCTGAGCGTTGTGGTGGGCGCCTATAGTCCCAGCTACTCGGGAGGCTGAGGCAGGAGATCACTTGAGCCCAAAAGTTTGAGGTTACTGTGAGCTATGATGCCAAGGGACTCTACTGAGAGTGACAAAGTGAGATTCTGTCTCAAAAAAAAAAAAAAAAGGGTGCAGTGGCTTGATCATAGCTCACTGTAACTTTTAACTCCTGGCTCAGGAGAAGCAATCCTCCTGCTTCAGCCATCTGAGTAGCCAGGACTTCAGGTGGGGGCCACCCCTCTAGGTTATTTAAAAAAATTTTTATAGACATGGGGCCTCACTATGTTACCTAGGCTAGTCTTGAATTCTTGGCCTCAAGCGATCCTCCCACCTTGGCCTCTTGAAGTGCTGGGATTATAGGTGTGAGCTATACACCCAGCTGGAAATACTCTCTCTCCCTGATCTTGGTGGTGGTTATGCAGGTAAAAGAACTGTGAAGTTGGATCCTTAACATCTATGTACTTAATATATGTAACTTCAAGAAACTATTTTTGAAAAGCTCCCTGGAGGTCCGGGCAACCACCTATGACCTATTTTCCTCAGGCCCCCATTAGAAGTCCACCATATAATCTAGGGCAAAGAGAGCAGGGTGAAGATGTCATTATTGCAGGAGCCTGGGAGCACTGGGGTCTCCTGCGACAACTGCCCCTCAGAACTCCTGTGGCCCTCTGCCCACTCCACTCCACATCTCTGAGGCTCCCCCAGGCTCCTCCCTGGTAGATGACTTTTACAGGGTTGGGTCAGCTATATTAGCTCCAAAGCACCAGCGCTAGCAGAGACAGGTGGACCTTTATCAGCCATCTCATTTCTTCTGGCCACATAGCCTGATGGCACAGAAAAGGCCCATATACCACCACGGTGTGTTGGGAAGCACAGGGGCTTGGGGTGCTCATGGAAGCCCCCACCAGAGCAGCCTCAGGGAAAGGAGCTGGGCAGAACCTCCCCAACCCCTGTGAATCCAAGGCCCCAGGATACGGAGGTGACTGCTCCTGGGCCACCCATGTGGAGCTCATTTTGTTTGCTTTGTGTGTTACTTTTTACCCAGCCCTTCTGTTGCCGAGGAAACAGTGACGCAGCCTCGGGTGGGGCCTTGGACCCAGTCAATACAGAGTCTTTTGAGGCCCTGGGTCAGTGAGGCCAGTCTGGGGCTGGGAGGGTGGTACGGAGGTGGGAGAGTGAGTCAGGGCAGGACAAGAAGGGGGAGTGGGGGGCCAGTGTTGCTGGCCTGAAGGATGGCCCTAGTCAGGATGCAACAGCCACTAGCAGCCTTGGGACACCATGTCACCAGCAGACACAAGGCAGATGGTCCCATAGGGCTGAGGGAACATCCTCTTCCCATCCTGGTATTTGGGTGGCCTGGGACAGTGAGTCCCTGAGGTTTCTTCAGGTCCAAAGCCTCTGCAGACCACAGCAAGGTCAGGAGCCAGGAAAAGGCATTTCTGGACACAGAATGTGTCTGTGGACAACTGCAGAGGAGAGGCTGGTCCTTGGGGACCCTGCCTTGTTATTACATGGGTCTTTTTTGCTAAGGATGTGCTGAGTTCTGTTCTTGACTCCAGGCTGTGGTCAAAGACCCTCCCTTCCCTGTGCCCCAGTTTCCCTTCCTGAGATACCCTTCCTCTTCTGCTGCAGGGACACCCTCCCATGTCTTGCTGGCAGCTCAGTCTTTGAAGGCTCAAACAGAAGGAGCCTTTCTCCGCTCACTGCATGGGGAACCCAACCCAAATGCCTGTTCCCTGCCATCTCCCTATCACCCAGTCTCAGAACCTCGGAGCTATTTCTGGTTCATCTTTCTCCTTTATCACCCTTCTCTAGTCACTTATCAAATTCTGTCAGCTCTTCCTTCAAAATGTCTCCAGCATATGTCCCTTCTTTTTTTAAAAATAAGTTCCATTGTTTTTCTTCGTATAAAAGAGAAATATGCTCAGTGTAGAAAATTTAGAAAATACTGATAACCAAAGTGAAAAAAAGCAAAGCTACCCAGTCTTCCTCTTGCCATCAATATTTTCAATATTTTGAGACATGCCAGCCAGTCCCTTGCCGTGCACGAGGACCTGAACCTCTTCTTCCTTCTGTTTCTCCCCATTCCTGAAATTCTCCTTTCTGCAGTGCCTCCCTGACTCTCCCGTCGCTCACTCTTGTCACTTTTGAAACTCTGCCTTTGAAACACTTCGACTTCCTCTACATGGAATCCAGGGCAGCCCCCAGTCCCCAGCAGGCAAGCCCCCTTCTGGGCAGAAGCCCATAGCTTGGCGGGGCTCTGTCGGGCACCTTTGTGTGAATTAGGAAGTGGGCTCCCCCTCTGCAGGGTGGAGAAAGCCCCCAGAACGAGGTCAGTGGCTTTATGGGTAGAGGGCAGGCTGGCTCACAGCCTCTCCCTGCCCCTTCAGTGAGGAGCTGGCACAGCCACTGCAGGTGGCTCTGGGCAAACATGCCCTCTGCTCTTTGTGCCACGCTCCTCCCTTTCCTGATTTCACCCCGTCCATCTCAGAGGCCCAGCCCAGGGGTCACAGCTCACATGCCTGCAGAGTCCAGGTTGAATCAGGGGAGGTGGGTGGGGTGGTGCACAGGAGAAGGCCTGGGCTTGCTACATCTTCCTCCGGGTTATTTAAATGCAACTTCCAGGGCGGCACCTGTGGCTCAGTGGGTAGGGCGCCAGTGACGGGTTCAAACCCAGTCCTGGCCAAACTGCAACAAAAAACTAGCTGGGCATTGTGGCGGGCACCTGTAGTCCTAGCTACTCGGGAGGCTGAGGCAGGAGAATCACTTAAGCCCAGGAGGTGGAAGTTGCTATGAGCTGTGTGACGCCACGGCACTCTACAGAGGGCAATAAAGTGAGACTCTCTCTCTATAAAAAAAAAAAAAATGCAATTTCCAATTGTTAAGTGTTACCTGTTAATTCAATACTTGCAGAGATCTTGCTTGGGCTGAGGGAAGCTGTCCAGCTCTCTGCCAGCCCATTTCCCCATGGAAGATTTCTCTACCTCCACCCAACCTCTTTCTGATCAACCCCGCTCCTCACACAGAAGTAGTATACACATGTTAGCAGTTCAGACCCCACGGATAAGTGGAAAACACATTTATCTATTCATCCATTCAGCAGGTATTTATTGAGAGCCTTTCATAGGTTTTGTAGTAAAAAAAAAAACTACAGATTCTGATTCTACCACTTTCTTGAGCCAGTCATTTGAATTCTTTGAGACTCGTTTTCCCACCTATAAAATGGGGATTAAAGTAATTCTCGACCCTCTCATTTGTGAGACGGCATTGAAGTCAGTGAAAGCATTTTGTAACCTGCGAAGCTCTAGAACAGGCCATTTTCATGCCATCGTCCTTTGTTCAGTGTGAGCTAGTTCCATGTTTCTAAATAGTGCAAGCTGAGTCCCCACAGTACTGAGTGTCAATCAAGCATTTGGTAAGTACTTGTGGATTAGTTGATGAAATGTATTTATAGTACCATATCAACTTCCTTCAATAGAGGCTTTGTACAGATTACAACACAACCACACGCAATGAAATAAGAACATAATGATACTGAATTGTAAGTAACAGCCAGAGCTCCCACTCCCTGCTTGATGCTGTGCTAAGAGCTTTTATAATCATCATCTCATTTAACTTGACAATGAATCTTTAAGGAAGATAGTGTTGCTACCCCCACTGCACAGATGAGGAAACCGTGGCTCAGGGTGATTAAATAACTCCTCTGGGATTGTCTAGCTGGTGAGGTCTGGAGAGGAGAGGGAGCAGGAAGATCAATGGACGCAGTGTCAGCTTGCGGCTTTGGAACGTTGGGGATAATGCTGTGTACACAACAGCATCTGGAAGAGTCCAGCAGGCTCCTTCCTATTATTACCGGGTTCCAGGCCCAATGTATACCTCGTTTTATTTAATTCAATCCTTGCAACTACCCTATGGGGCAGGTATTCTTAAATCTATGTTCTGAAAGGGAAACCAGCAATCAGAGAGATTCAGTGCCTCTGCCCAGGCCATGCAGCTAGGGCCTGAAAGGCTGGTCAGGGACCCCCTTTACCCGAGGGTCAGCTGTCTGGGGCTCACAAACCTTTCTTCAGACAAATAGGAAAGACTCTGCTTCCTGTGCTATTGCTGGCGGTACCTCTGTGAGCCTATTAGCCACAGGTCCTTGTTAAGGCCTTCAAGGTAGCCTCCACCAGAACCCACCTGTCTCAGAAATACCTGTTCAGGGTGATGTGGGCTGGGTGCTCAGAGCTAACATGGGCCCTCCCTTTAAACCTCAAGGGAACAAAGACTTACAGAACCCATCTTGGCCTTCCCCACCCCCTCTCCATATCCCCCCCAAAGAAAAATGAAAGAATCTGATAATTACTTCTATCTACCACCCAACTGTACTAATTACCAACCTATTTCTTCACAGTGTGACAGACACCAGCTCTGGAAAACACATAGAGATAAATTAGCACTAATTGGTTTTCCTCTGGCTGTTTGAATTAGTATTTAAAGCTCCAATTACAAAGCAGAATAATTGCTATTAATGTCCTATCGCAGCACAAAAGGCAGTTCTCTCGAGAACCAGCCCAGGTGTATTATTACTCTGATTACAGCATATTTAACCTGGCTCGTTAAGAGGAAGACACAGGGGACGGATTCAATATGGTGGACAGGCCACTTCCTGCAGGGTGGGAAGGTTGGAGAGAGGCCTGTGACCCGAGATGAGGAAGAAGGGGAGGGGAGTGGGGAGGCCGGGCCTGGAAGCCTGTGGGATTTGTCAGCAGGGCTCATGGGGTCTCTTCCTGCTTCCCTCACTTTCTCTTGGGGTTCTCCTAGGCCTGGTCTACCTCACTTCCCCCCTTCAGCTTGCGGCTTTGGAACGTTGGGGACTTTGGAACACCCCCCCCTTCTGTGCACACCCCAAGCCAGCAAAACCCTCCACAGGCCTTCCTGGCTCTCAAGAGAATGCCTGAGGGGGGTGTGGAGGCAGCTCCAGAAGAACCGTGGCCCCGTGGACGCTCCTGAACAGTGAGGGGCTTTACACTCCAGCCACCCCGCTCCCTGGTCGGGGCTTGAGGACCCAGAGCTGCTTACTGCTCCCACTGCGGGGGCCTCTCTTTACCCACTTCATGCTTCCTGACGCCCTTTTCCATCTTGTTCCTCTGCCAAGGGCCTCCCCTGTTTGACAGCAGATGATGGGAGAATGGGGGGACGGCGAGGTCCCCTTAAGGGGTTCCGTACAGAAGAGCTCTCTTGCTCACTGGCTGGATGGCAAGTCCTCCAACCTCCCAGAGCCTCATCACTTCAACTGTAAAACGGGCGCCTCCCTCTTGCTGGCTTCCCAGAGCTGAGAGGAACAGAGGAGGATGGATGTGGAAGTGCTGTGTATTAATCAATCACGGCATCGGAACCTGAGCAGAAGTGGCTTATCTGCACACCGCGAAGGGCGAGGGCCTGCGCTGGCTCGGCCTCTTGCCACTCCCTGTGGTTTCTTCTTTCCTTTCGCTAACTCCCGCCCCCCTCCTGTCTCCACCTCTACTTCCCCTTCCTCTGGGCTCCTGGATCTCCTGTGTCTCCCCATTCACACGAGGATCTTAAGAACTCAATGAGTTGCCCTTTCCTAGAGCAGCTGCGTTGAGGAAGGGAGGGCTATGTTTAACCCAAAGAAATGAGTCACTAATGGTGAACTTTCAGGCAAACTGAGATGATATTTTGTGGGGGAGAGTGAGGATGTCACAGCGCTCTGCGGAGCCCCAAAGGCAGCTGTCTACTCACTGACACACAGGTTTGGCACGGGCTTGTGCCAGGCTCAATTTTAGCCAGAGAGGGAAGGAGGCTCCGCTGGAGGAGGCAGCAAGGGAAGAACGGCTGGTGAGGCTGAGGTCCCTGTGCACCCAGCTGAGGGTGCTGATGTGATGGTTCCCATTCTGGAGGTGTGTGCAGGGAGTTGCTCTGGCTTGGCTGCCCTCCTGGGGGGAAGAGGCAGCTGTATGCCTGGGCTGGGAGTCCCTGAGGCTGTTCTAAGGAGTTCAGCCTCCCCTCAGCCTATCAACACCTTGACCTTGTGCTGTCCTAGCATGCTCTCCCAGGCTTCCTTTTCTGCTGCTGGATGGGAAGTAGACCAAGCTGCTTTCTTCCAGTGGTCTGCTGGGCCTTTTTCATCCCCTCCGAGTCCTTGCCCATCTGTGCCCTGCAGTCTCCCTCTGCAGCCCATCCTTGGTCTTGCCTCCCTTCTCCATATGGGGAGAGATGCCACAGGGTAAGGGTCAAAGGGGCATCCTTGGAGCCAAGACCCAGGTTCAGCCCAGCTCTGCACAAGTTCACCTTGAGCCTATCTGGCCTCAGTTTCCCCACCTGTACCATGAGAGAGGGCCCTTGGAAGGTAATGTTCTAGCTTTTCGGGCTCCCCTGCCTTCCTTCTCCCTATCAACTGGTCCCTTATGCCCAAGCAATCTGTTTCTCTCAAAGCATCCTCCAGGGACCCTGCAGCCCCAAGAGTTTTGATGAGGGGATTCCTGGAGTGGGCACCAGGAAGGCCTCCAGGACCCGCCTGCCAGGGAGAAGCCTCTGGGTGGTCTCTGCTGGGTGGGCCCAGCTGTCACGGCCCAGGCAGGAGTGGCACTGCCAACCAATCCTTCCTTTACAACCGTGCTGGGAGGGATGCGCAGGGGCCCGTGGGTGGTGTTCACGTATGGGGGGGGGGGATTTCTTTTTAAGAGACAAGGTGGGTGGAATGGGGGAAGCCAGCTGGCTGTGGGCTCTATTTCTACTGACAAGGCTTTACCCTGTAGGTGTGAGGAATTCCAATTAAATATGCAGCCTATTTGTCTGTGTGTGGGAGAGGGTTTGCTGGGAGGGAGGGGGACGGAGGCAGTGTCTCTGCGGCATACCAGCAAACCAGAAATTAGCTCCGTTCATCACAGGCACACGGGGCTTCCCTCAGCCCTCCTGTGCACTCCCAGGAGTCGCGAGGAGGAGACAGACAGAGGAAGCAAGAGAGGTTGGGGAGGCGGGCTCTCCAGGCTGGAAGGGCTTCCGGAATCTCTGAGTGGGCAGGAAGGATTGCCCGACTCCTTGGCTCTTGGGGGGTTTCCCGTTCTGGAGGCGCCGGCAGTGAGCTCCTTGGGCCATCTGTCCCCACCAGGGACAGCCAGGGTGGTCTGGGCTGACCCCTGGAATGATGGGGGTTGTTTATGCACACAGAAGGGTGTCTCCAACAAGAGACTACAGGGGTATGTGGGGCCAGGGCAGCCTAGGGCAGACACTAGTACCTCCTCGGGGTCCTGGGGGGCCCCTGGGACCCTCCCCTGCCTCAGTGAGGGGCAGGGGGTGCTTTGAAGAACAGAATCTTGAAACATTGACTCTGAGGCTTTATATGTTGGATGGAGGGATCATGCCAAGGCATTTTAGGGGTACATGGGCCTCCAGAACGTTTTGAGGGGTACACGGGCCTCATAAACAGGATTTGGTGGAAAACATGAAACTCCTACAGGGCACAAAGGCCAGTGTATGTTGAAGCTGGTAGGTTCAGTCTTTCAACAAGATCATGTGGCTTGGTGGTTTGGGGGAGTTTTCCACGTGTGCCTGGAATGTGAGACCCTCTGAACATCAGTAAGGACGGCTGCAGGGTCTCCTGGACCTCCCTGGTTACGCCGTCCACTACAGTGGGTCTTTCCTTCAGGTGGTCATTCTGCCCTTGGCACCTTTTACCAAGGTGAAAGTGTGTCAGTGCGTGTTTGCTTACCATTTCCGGATGCGATCTATGTCTCTCCCTACCTACAAACACTAATTCCCCCTTATCTCTCATTCCACCGTCTATTTTCCCAGCTGATCAAAGCACAGTCACCTGTTGACTTGCGCTAAGTGTCTGGATGTGGAATGGAAGAAGAGTGGCTGGGCAGCCATTTTTCTGATCAAGGCACCATGATGTGGGTCAAATCCAGGCCAGCTAACTCCACAGAGAGCAGCCCGGAAGGGGGCCTGCAGAGCTGGGAGGTGACCAGCACAGGGCCAGATCTGCCTGACGGATGTCACCGGGCCACAGCCAGGGACAGCCCGTGGGGGTCCCAGGGAGGGCAGGCTTGGTAGACAGAGGGGAAGGCAGAAGAGGGGCTGGAGGGTGGATGCTACAAAAGAGGCGATTGTGCAGACAAGCTGTTGGGCCAGAGAAAACCAGTGCAAAGAGAGGGAAGTCCAGTGCTGATCTCCCCGAGGAGGAGGGGGTGTCTCCTTCTTCTTCCTCACTCTCGCTGGTCTTCCTCATTGCTCCTGCTTCCTCTCGGGGCTGCCCCCCCTTTACTCCTGCATTCGTCCCACTCCCCAGCTTGTATCATCTCATGCACAGTGTGGGAAAAGAGGGTGTGGCTTCCTTGCCATAGAGAGGACAAGGCCGCAGTGAACGGGTTGTTGCCCTGGCCCTGAAAATGCTCTTTCAGAGTTCCACGTTCAACACTGAAGCAGCAGGGACCCTGGGCGGCAAAGAAGGACAGGGGGCCCCCTGTGCTAGTACCTCTTTCTTCCCTTGCTTCACTTTTCTCAATAGAAATAAGGAACAGAGGCTTGGCGCCTGTTGTAGCACAGTGATTACCAAGCCAGCCACATACGCCGAGGCTGGTGGGTTCGAACCCGGCCTCGGCCAGCTAAACAACAATGACAACTGCAACAAAAAAATAGCAGGTGTTGTGGCGGGCACCTGTAGTTCCAGCTACTTGGGAGGTTGAGGCAAGAGAATCGCTTAAGTCCAAGAGTTTGAGGTTGCTGTGAGCTGTGATGCCATGGCACTCTACCAAGAGTGATAAAGTGTGACTCTGTGTCAAAAAAAAAAAAAAAAGAAAGAAAGAAAGAAAGAAATAGGGAATAGAGAACGGCCTATAGGAAAAGGCCAGAGGTGGAGGCAGAGAGGTACAGGGGATTGAAGGAGAAAAAGAGAAGAGAGTATGGCAAGGGAGGGGAATATCTGCTTTGAGAATATCAAAATGGTAACATTAGGTCATTAGTAAGTTTTTGGAGGAGGAAGTCCTCCAGCAGGTCAGATCACATATTTGGGAAACATTTGCATGTGCTCCCACTGGGCCTATCAGGTGATCTGGGGTTGGTCTCAGTGGATGTCAGTGACAGCATGGCATGGGCCTTGAGGTGAAGGGACAATGCCACCTCACCTTCTTATCCTGCCCCCACTTTTCTTTGTTGAATGCCTGTGATATGTGATGTTAGGTACTGGGTAGATCCCACAGAGAACACCATCACTACCTTCTAGGAATCTGCAAACTAGAGAAAAACATCTCACGGCAGGAACAAGTGCCTCACTGCCTTTTTCTGCGGCCCACCACATGGGTGAAAAAGGCCCTTTGAACAGAAGTCCAGGCTTTCTTGGACCTAGAACACGAGCAATCCATCACTGAAGTGTTTCCCTAAGCCCGACCCATAAGAGACAGGAGAGAGGGGTGGCTGTGGCCCTGTCCCCTGGAGGAGACGGCGGGGAAGGCAGCGTGGAGCAGTTAGAGAGTGACTGCAGGGAACTGTGTTGGGACAGCTGTGGTCCTTATGCATCCATGGAGGGAATGAGCCTCAAGGTGCGGGTAGGACCCTTCTAGTCTATGAGGGCTACTGAGCCAGCACCCAAGGTGGGCTTGTGCTGGAGTATAAGAGGGGCAGGAAGAAGGGTGGGAGTGCAGCCCTGAGACCCTCAGGGAACCTCAGGCCCTGAAGGAGAGGGGCAGCTTCAGCTGGGGCTGCTGGGAAGCCCCACCCCTGGCTCCAGCCGCCCTGGCCCAGCCCCGTCAGGCTCTTCTCCTCACTTGCCCTGCAGGGCACTGCTGTCACTCCAGAGCTGGGGGTGGTGGCTGGGGCGTGGGGAGACACTGTGAATGGCAGAGCTGCTCGGGGATCCGACCATGAGGTGTTTTCCCGGCGGCGCTAAGGATAACCTCGTAGGAGGCAGAGGGAATCCAATTAGACATGCAAGGCTGGGGAGGCTGAGGGCGGTGGGAGAAACCTGCTTTTCCCTTTCTGGCTTCCCAGGCCTGCGATGAGAAATTATAGCCTGGCTCCTTCAGTGCCCCCCCAGCACACAACTTTCCTTTCCCAGGACCCCCGTTACGCTCTGATTCCTGCACCACACAGCCCTTCTAGCACAAGTGGGACTGCGCCCCAGAAGGTGAAGCAGAGTCCCATGGCGACAGGAGCCCCAAGGCAGCAGCCCTGCTAGGCAGTGCCACTGCTGTTTCCTTCTCTCTAGTTCCCTGGAGTGGAGGGGGGAGGCTGCCTTCTGCACCCTGGCACTGGGTGCCCATCTAAACTCTGCCATGGTTGTCCTCAGCTGATCTGAGCTCTGCAGCAGACATCCATCCCAGCCTGTTCTGCCTGGGGTCCACACAGGAAAGGAGGACAGGTGACCTCACTCCTCCTGCACCCAGGGTCCCCCGCAGTGGGCCAGTCACAGAGCTTCTGCATGAGGCTGGATCCTGTGACCTTTGAGATGGTCCACTTGGTGCTTCTTTGAGGCAGTTATGGGGGACACAGCAGGAACTCCAGCAGGCTCCTGAGGCCCTCCCCAAGTGTACTCACAGCAGCAGCTGCTCTGTTCGATATGGCCTGAGACTCCTGATGATGCCCAGGGCCACCCTCCCCACATGGAGACGGGCAGACCCTAGTGGAGATCTTCCCAGCTAGATGCTTAGGAGAAGGTTCTAGTGTGCTGGCTCATAGGTGCTGGGCTCTGACAGTGTCCCTCTTGCCCTGGCCTGGCCTTTTCCCCTGTTCTGCTGAGGCTATCTGGCCATCTCAAGGGGCCTTTTTTTTAGGGAAAGCAAAGTCCCCACCCAATCTTTAGTGCCCCTCAAAAGTCAGGGCCTACCGCCACCGGGGCGGACTCCTTTGTCATACCGTTGGGGGCTGTTCTTGGAGGTGCGAGGATCTCCAGTTAAGCATGCAGCCAGTCTGCCTGTGTGGGGGGCCTGGGCTGTGGGGGCAGTGTGGTGACTCATCCTCAGAACACGCTTATGAGCCTCTGGGGAGTAGGCGGTGGGAGGGTGGGCGAGGGAGGCGGGGGACGGGGTTTCCTCACCAAGTCAGCCGGCTCCGGCTCCAGTGCATGCGATGGTGCCCAGAGGACAGTGTGAGATCCCGAGAAAGGGAAGCCACGTGGGCCGGACTCCCCACAGAAGGAGCCCAGCCCCCGAGAGCTCAGGGGACCCCGCATTTGGATTCACCTGCCATTGCCTGCGGACCTCTGATGTAGCAGGCATGCACTCTCCCCACAACCCCGAGGCAGCCCATTTTGGCCTCAATTCACAGAGATAAAGGATCTGAGAAGCAGAGAAGTAAGGGACTTGTGAAACCTCACCCAGCTAAGAGGTGATAGGGCTAGATGAACATACGGCTCCAAGCCCCGACCACTGGGTTTCTCATCGTGTCACGGAGGCTGCCAGGCAAAGGCGCTAAAGGTCTTAGCAGGGCATCTGGGTCCCAGGTCACAAGTTCCCCTCCCCCCACCCCCATTATTTGAAGAGACTGACAAGTCCAGGGAGAGAGCTAGGCTGGCACCCTGATCCCCCCCACTCTGCCTCCTACCAACAGGACAAATTTTTCAGAAGGCTGGGCAGTGTGTCTCCACTGGGAACATTCATTCATTTGGCAAATATGTATTCATTGCTTATACTGTGTCCCTGGCACTGTGCTAAGTACCAGGAAGGGCGAGGACAGCCGGGTCTTGAAGAAGAGCTGTGGAGCAGAGCCTGCAGTATAAGCGCTTGGAAGGTGAGTAGCTATTTTTATTTTCTAAGAACAAATGAGCGGAAACAGGGCTTAAGCATGGGTGATTTAGGTTGGATGTGCAAACGCTCTCAGTACTTGGGGATGATCAGAAGCAAGATGGATTCCCAGGTGTTCTGCCTTTTTTATCTTGAGGTAGGGGATGGATCAGAGTGTCCTTCATCTCTTGGGCCCTGGCCAAGTTCATGGTGATGGATGCTTTTGTTTCCCAGAATTTTTCAATGACTTGTTGAGGACCAGAGTAGCTCCTGTCTTGAAACTCACTTATCCAGAGCAACCTGCCAAGTTCTCCCCCCTCCCTAAGGCTGACAGGACACCCAGCAGGGAGAATGGAGGAGCTGGAGGCATTTGTGTTTTTGCCTGAACCATGGGCACAGGTTGAGGGGGCTAGAACATCTTGCTGATCCTTTGCGGTTCCAGAGCTCTTCTCAGGAGGATGACTCCTGGGAAACTAGGAAGGTTACTGTTGTGGGAATTATGAGGCCTGAGAGCTTTGTCTCACCCTGCCACGTGCTCGCTGCAGAGACAAAGTTCCTGGATCTGAGGATTCCACCAGCTGGAAGGATGTGGACAGAGGGCCCATAGTGATGGTTAGGCTCCTTGGATACTGAGGAAATCTCAGACTTTCCCTTTGGTAATAGGAAGAGAGGGCCTCTGGGGTTCCTCTGGCTAAAAGGAAAGGTCACCCACAGGCCCTGAGTGCCTCCTAGGTATCGCTTTGTGCCCCGAGCTGTACCTGAGATGTCTTACTGAGTCACCCCAACAGCCCTGTGGGGTAGACACCACCTCTCACCCCCACTTCCAGCTGAGGAAATTGGCTCAATGAGGTTCTGTAACTTGGCCAAGATTGCACAGTTAGGCAACAGCCTTGTCAAGGTTGAAATCTGGATTTGTCTTTGGAATGGGCAGTCCCTGATTCTGGATGGCAAAGACCTTTATCCCCCTGGTGGGCTGACACCAGGTATTCTGTTCTGAACAGAGGGATCGGCATCTCCTTGGGGGTGCCCTGTCTTGCCCACCACGTTCTTTCATTCTTTTGGTTGTCCTTGGCAGTGGGAGCCCTGTTGGGGCCCCCTCCCGGCAGTCCTGTGGAGGAGTAGGGAGTTCCGGGAGAACAGGAGGGGGAAGGGGCTGGTGGAAACTCCCTGAAGCAGCCGGCGCTGGGGCTGGGAGTGGGGAGGAGGGACACGGGGGTGGGTTCCAGGCTTTTCCCCACACTTCCTCAGGGATCGCTTTACATAACCAGGGCTGCTTAGTCACCGCTTTTTACTTTTTTTTTGGAAACAATTTTCTCAGCATCACAGCTCCCGTCTCCATCCCTTACTAGTCACCGGTGCTAGGGAAGTCCCTTTTCTCCGGTTCCCTAGGCAACCCAGCACATTTGCCTTTCAAATGATCCAAGGCCTGGGCGGGGGTAGGAGTTCCCTCCCCCTGTACCCAGGCCTCCTACGCTGCCACTCCTGCCTCAGTGGGCTATGTCATGAGGCCTGGCCACTGGAGACATCTGGGGTCACCAGCCTCCCTGCCTGGCCTCAGCCCCTGTTCTAGAAGCTCACATTTTCCATCCTTTGGCTCAGGCTCAGAGTTCCCAGCTCATGTCTGGGGGTGCCCATGTTGGACTTCAGACATGGCAGGCTCTCTCCTTCCTCTCTGGGGGAGAAGGGGAGCAGGCCAGACATCTTTGGGAGGTGACAGAGCTGGGTTTCTGAAACCTGGGGGCTAGAGCTACCCAGGCTGCCCCTACATCTGGGAACAAGGCCCGTTGGCCTTGATGCTTTCAGCTTACTAGAAGTGTCTAGGGTAGGGGAAAAGATTTGGGATGAGGTCTTCTCCCTTCAGAAGAATACTTTCCTGACTAATGCCTTGTCAGCCTTGACTGGACGGAGGTGCCCAACTGCTTGGAACACAGAGTTGGGATGGTACAGGGAGAGGGTGGGGGGAGATCTCTCAGAGAAGCACCAGGCAGAGGCCCCAGAAGGCCAGACCCTGTGCATAAGCACTTCCCTTTAAAAGGCCATAACGTTCATCTTAATGATACAAGGCACTTTACATGGGCTTGACACTATGAATTAAGGGCAATCATGTAAGCTACAAAAATAGAAAAGTACAAAATCACAGAGCACATGGGAACCTTTCCCTCATTCATCCAACACAGTGGCACACCTACTAAGTGCTGAGCATTGTGTAAGTCCTTGAAACCAAACCTCTGCCTTCAGGGGCAGGAATACGCCCAAACTGTCCATCAGAGAGCTTCAGAGAACTGCAATTTCTCAGGGTCCATGTACCACATATAGAAAGTCTCATCTGCTCACAGAGGAGAACTAATGAGGATAAAAGGTTCTTAGAGTATCTTCTTCAAGCTATAGTTCTTCACCTAGGACTCACGAACAAGCTTCAAGGGGGCTGTGGATGACCACTATCTGTAAAAGTATACACCTTTATATATGTCCACATGTATATTTCCCTAGAAGAGGCAAGCCACGTTCATCTGATCGGGGTCTCTGATTGGTGTCTCTGATCTGGGACTCTGATCCTCAGGAGGTAAAGGACTCTTTTATATGAGGCTAGCTCAGCTTTGGAAGCAGCACGTTTCAGAGTATCCTGAGAGTGACAGCCTGTACATGCATCTCATCTGGAGATTAGTGTCACAGTAGTAACGTAGTATACCAACCTCCCAGGATTCTCAGTGTTTGATTCTGCCAGGGTCATAGGGAAGAGCCCTAGGCCCTCAGCCTTCCTGCGCAGACCCATAATGGCAGCAGCAATCTGGAGGTCTCAGCCACTAGCAGCTTCAGGTCCAACCTCAGTCAGAGGGTACTGGACAGGCACCTGTTTCATTCACAGGAAGCATACCTGACTTCTCCTCTGAGCAGGACTCCCTGAGGTTTGGGTAGAGGGCACATGGGCCAGGTCTCCCCCTTCTCTGGAGAAGGCTTGGGAAAACCTGGGACTTTTCAGGGCTCTTTCCAACCATTCCAACCTTTTATTTCCCTTCTATATTTTGGTCCTTTCTTAGGTTTTTCTTGAGAAAAAGTGAATGAAGCTTGCCAATCTTCTTTGTGTTTTATTCTACTTTCTCTCTAAGGAAAGACCGGCATGGCTACCCAGTGGTGACAGCAAGTGTTATGGGCGCACACCCCCTGGGCTTCCTGCCTGACCAGCTCCCTTGTGCCTTTGGCTCAAGGCTCAGCTTCCTCACTGGATGATGGTGCCCAGGACTGCCCTGTGGGCTCACACCAGCTTCCTTGTGATTGATGGCCAAGTGTGTGGCGAGAGGCCTATAGGCTCTTTTTGTGGATTCAACAAAGATTCTGCTGGGGTCATGGGTCTCGGCAAGATCTCAGAGCGATGATCATCATGATGACAGTAATGAGCAATGATCTCTTGGCACGTGTTTGTTTGCAAGTGTCTCCAGTTCACCAGGAGTGGAGAGAGCACAGGCTTTGGAGTTAGAGCTGGAGATCAAAGCCTAGAGTGACTCTCACTGGCCCAGGGAGCATGGAAAGGCCACATAACCTCTCTGGGCCTCAATGTCTACATTGGTAGAAGGAGGCCAATGACTCCTGGCTCTTGGCTGTTTTGGGGATTACAGACATAGCCTCTGGCAAGTTGGTTCCCTTCTGTCCTTGTCACCAGCACCCCTGCTATCAAAACTGAGTAGATTATGACATTATGAGTGTTTAGAAGAGTTAGAGTTTCGTAAACAACAACAGTAACAAACACAAGCAACACAGTTGGAGGGAATGATGAGTTCAGGAGTCAAAAGCAGGAAAAAGAACTAGAACAGACAGGAATGGACAGAGTATAGTCATCTCTCCATTATTTTAAAAGTTTGTCATTCATGCCTTGATATTAGGGAAACTGAGGCAGTGGGGTGGCCCGGATAAGCCTCCTTGCCTTGAATTCTGGCCCTGCTGCCAGCTACTGGATGTGACCCTGTAACCACCCTCCCGACCTCCCCTCCCGGGAGACGTGCCAGGCTTGGGTGCTGCCAGCCGGGAGCCTGATTTAGCGCACGCCTTGTTAGGAGAAGCTAATTAACAAACCTGCATTTAAATAAGCAGCCGCCCGGGTGTTTGTAACCACCGCCTTATTGAATTGTGACAAGTTATTAGCCCTTGCATGTTAAATGAAACAGAAGCATCCAGGAAAAACCCCTAAATCCAATCTGCATAAAGCAGATTCCTGCTGAGAAAATGACGGCAGCAAAAACTGATTCACTTGCCGCTTTGGGGAGAACTCCAGGCCTCCCTTCCTTCGAGGTTACATAACCCTCTGTCGACAGCAACGACACCAGGAGGAAGGCAGCAGGCCCAGGGGGGACCGTCAGAGCCGCGCTGGGCTCCTTCTGGGTGCCACCTTTTGGGGGTCCTGGGGACTCGGCCCCGGCAAAGGGGCTGGAGCAGGCCCTGTGTGCGAGCAGCGGCGGGCCGCCTCCTCAGGACCCCAGAGTGTCCAGAGCATGTTGCCACCCAGCATAGCTGGGCTTGGCTTTTCCCAGGCCTAGATGAAGCTCCTGCCGTAGTGGGACAACAGAATAACTCAGGCCCACAAGTGGCCTTATGACAGTGGTGGCTTTCCTTAGGAAACTGCTTTCTGCTTGTTCTTCAAACAATGGGAGACGGGAGCCAGGGTCAAATTCAGGGGTGCTCTGACAATTCTTTTTTGGAGGAAAAAAGCCATTAGCCTTCAGTTGTCCCCAACCAAAGATTCAAGTCTTAGAAAATGGCATGGGAGCTGCCACATCCTCGTGTTCTATTCCTTGTCCTTCTGGGACTCCAGGGAATCTGGCCTGGGCTGTCCTCAGCATCTCCTGCCCTGCATCCAGGACAGCACCTCAGCCATATCAAGATCCCAAGAATCCTGCAATTGGGCCCCATCTCTGGGATGGGGTAAGACTCTAAAAGGCATCACGGTGCCCTCTGGTCTGGGACAAGTCCACCATGGGATGCCCAGCCATCTGAAGAACAGCCTTCTGTTCTTCAAGAGGAGGGAGCTGAGACCACAGCCAGACAGGGAGGTAAACGTGGTCATGGACCTGGCTCTGCCACTTGCTAGTAGCCTGGCTTGGGAGAGCTCAGGATCCTCACTGAGCCTGCTGCTTCCTCTCTGGAAATGGGAAGCACAGCTACCTGGCCTGCGAGGGGCAAACACAGCCTGGCATCGAGTGAGAGGCCAATGAGTGCAGGTAGAAGAAGAAGAAGCCAGATCAACAGGCAGACATGGAGCTGAGTTTCCCAGGCTTCACTGCTGCTCAGCGTCCATCCTGGACCCAACAGGCATGCGTCAAAGAACGTGGGTGCTGGAAACAAGCAGAGCTGAATTTGAATGTCGGCTCTGCCAGCCTGGATAAGTAAATGAACTCCTCTAAACCATGACTTCCTCCACTGTCAAGTCGGTTGGTACTTATCTTGCCGTGATGGAGCGAGAATGCAACCAGATGATGTGTGTTTAGAAAGTGCCTGCGTGGAGCAGAAACTGGATGCTTCGTGGCCTCTTTTCCTCCCTCTTACCCACTTCATGGCTTTTGTCTGCCAGCACAAGAAGCACCAGACTGTCCATTCTGGAGGGTTCCGGATTGGTGACAGCAAGGAAAGAGTGCTCTAGTATGTTACAGTATCTTGAGCATGTTTTCCTCGGGGTTAGGGTGGGACCACTGGGAAGAGGCTAGGTATATTTCTGGACTTTGAGAATCTCTCTATTATTAGCTTTTTAAAGGTGGCCAAGGCAGCTTGAGGGAGCAGAAATGACCTCTCCTCGGTCCTTCTAACTTAAGTCTTCAATCAGCTCATCAATCAAAGGTTGTTCATCACAGTACACACTGTATACACAGTGGCAAGTCAGGCAGAGATGCCTGGGGAGTCCTGATGAGCGGTCTAATGTCTGGGCAGGGGAGAGGTCTTCAGGGATGAATTCCTCCAGGAACACGCCCCAGACACCTGTAGGATTTGCACAGATGGGGAGAGGGTGGTATTTTTCTCAAAGAATAAGATACAGAGGGTGGAGCAGAGAGCTGGGGTCTGTTGTTAGATGTAGCAGTCAGGTTTGATACATGAAGACTTTGCTCTGGAGCAGTGGTCAGAGGGCAAGAATTACAATGGGTCTTAACATCTCAGACTGATCTTTCCCCAGGGACACTTTTCAGCTCTAGGAATTGGCGGATGATAGACAAGGTGGGGGTGGGGGGGGTAGCAGCATTTTGACAGGGGAGTTTTGTTTTCATGGCATCCATACTCTCTCCTTGCTCTTCACCATTTACTGCTGTGCAGTCAACAAACACATTAAACTCCTACAGCTATGACTAACTGCTCTACTCTGCCGAGTTCCATGATGGAGGAATGTAGGAGTGATGGTAGTTTGCTAAATGCGAGGGGACTCCTGCTGTCCCAAGGAGGCCTTGTGAAGGGTGAAATATTTCGGCTCAACCTTAAAAGATGCTCTAGGCAGGAGAGGGGGCAGGAATGAGGGCTGGGACGGGGAGGCGCTGAGCTAGTTTTGTTTTCAGCGTGCACTGGGCATGGGCCTGCAGAGCGTCTAGGAGAGGTGTGTAATAGGTCTGGAGCTTGGTGGAAGGAACAGGGGTGTGGCTCAAGCTTTTGGGAATGAATGAATGAATGAATACTTTTCCTGGGAAAGTATAAAGAGAAAGGAATCCCAGGAGCAAGAAGCAAGAAGCAAGAAGCTTCTTGAACAAGCAAGAAGTTCACTTGGAGGGAAGGAATCTGTGAAGGAGACTGAGGGGCCTGGCCTGTGTTGGGGTTGGGGGAATGATCCTGACAGCCAAGGGAGGAGACGGCTTCACGTGGGAGGCAGCTCTAACTCTTGCAGAGATGCCCCCAGGGATGAGAACCCATAGGCTTCCATCAGAGGTGCCTCGAGAGGGTCAGAGCAGGAACAGGTTCAGCAGGGAGCAGACAAATGGGAAGGGAAGAGTAGAAATTGCATGTGTAGCCTGCTCTTAGGAGGAAGCATGTGGCTGTAAAGACCAGTGAGAAGTGGAGGCACCATGAGGGAAGGGGAAGCTTCCAGAGCACTGAGTTATATCAGGAAGGACTGAGGTTGGCAGGCTGGGTGGGGACAGAAGCAGTTCCCATGCTGGTGAGGAATGCCCAGGACAAATACCTAATTCCCTTGCACCCCAGGCCTCAATTTCCCCTTCTGTAGCACGGAGGGGCTGGACCACAGCCTTGCTAGGTCTCCTGTCAACTCTAAAATATAGTTGTCCTGATGGTTATACATATGCTATTGGTAGGATTCTAAATTGATGGAAATTCTAAATTCTGGATGGTATTTTAGTAACATGGACCAAAAAGCCTTTGAATATGCAAAACCTTTGACCTCTGAGAATTTTTTCTGAGACAGTCACACAGAGGTGAATGAAGAGCTGTATATTCACAACTTTGTTCATTGTAGTGTTGGTGATAATATAAAAAAAAAAAATAGACACAACCTAATGTCCAATAGTAAAGGATTGGCTGAGTAAATTATAGTACATCCATATGGTAAACTACTTCTGACTAAAAATCATGGTTTGGAAGATTATGTGTTGACATGGGAAAATGTTAATGATATATTGCTAAGTGAAAAAGCAGGCTACATTACAGAATGTACAGTATGATACATTCATTTTTAAAATTTTTGATTAGGACACAGACCAAATCTTTAATTAATGTCATTTTTTCTCTTCTTGGCAAGCAGGAAGAGTATTATCTGGAATAATGTAACTAAAAAATGAAACAGAGAGACAAAGTTATGCGCTGAGCATTCATGTGGATTTTCAAGTCATTAGGATGGAGAGGAGGCTGCCAGGGAGTCGAGGAAGTGGAGAAATTGGGAAACTGTAGGATTTTAGAAGTGGAAAGTGCCCTAAAGATCACTAGGCTCAACCTCCTTAATTTTCAGAGGAAGAAATTTGAGCTTCGTGGAATGCCTAGGACAGTATGGCTCCTCAGGGGTGGGGGTGGGTGCTGGCTCTGCAATTAGGGCCCCCAAGCTCCAGTTTGTGCTAACAGGTTACTGTCCTTCAGAGAGACCCCACCGATACTTGTGAGGTGACTCTATTCCTAAGTCCTCTGAGCTGAGGCTGCTGGGACCCAGAGCTGGGTTTCACTGTCTTCCCTAAGAATATATCCTCTTTTTCCTGGGTGCATTGAGAGACATAATTCTCCTTCTTCTAAATAAGGTTTTTCTCCTCTTCCCAGTCTGCTACCTCCCCAGTGCAAAGGCAGGGCTGCATTTTCCCTGTGCTCAATTGTGGGGGGACAGGGGCCACTTGAGATGCCCTGCTGTCCATGTTGGTGGGGTCCTGCTACAGCCCTCTTTCTAACCCAAGGAGAGGGTGTTGGGCTTGGCTTTCCAGGACAAGGAGTTCCCTGCCTCTTCTCTGGCCCCAGGCTTGCTGGCCACCATGGCCCCTCTACCATCCCTTGCCTATACTATTGCAAGAGGCTCCTAACAGGTCTCCCAGCTCATAGCCCTTTCCTTGCCTTTAATTCTCAGCCCTGGAGCAAGTCCTCAGTTCATGTGCCTGTTAGCCTCCTCTGTCAGCCTTTGACCATTGTAAGGGCTTCATTCACTCACTCATTCATCATTGATCATATACTCAGCAGCAGAGCTAGATGGAATTTTGCCCTTAAGGAGGTCACAGTCTGGCAGGGAAGCAGAGACTTGGAGGACTGACTATATACCCAGGCAGCATGGAAGCCTCTCCTGAAAGGCAAATACAGGAAGTCAGGGGATGGATTTGTGATGGAGGTAGACCAGGAAGCCCGTGCACATCAGGGGTGGATTTGAACCCTTCCTTGAAATATGCACGGTGGGAGGAAGACATCCCAGGCAAGGCCCCCCAGCATGGCAAAGGCTTTGCGGTGGCAGAAAACACGGGATATTTCAGGGTTGCTGAAGCTGCTTGGGAGGACGGGATCACGTGGGGTTGAGGAGGAATCAGAGCTAGGGCCTGACCTTGGAGGGTCTTGTGGCTACCTCTGAAGGCTTAGTGTTCTAGTTCCGAATTTGTACATTTTACAGGCTTCTGGAGAAATGGAGAGTTGGCTCCCTTCTCAGCAAACAGACGGGGTTTAATTGCTGTTACTGTCAGTGTAGTTGCAAATATCATATAAAAAGGGCTTTTTGGCTAATTGTTTTTAGAAGAAAAATTCAGGAACTATGTATAGATATTATGCATCCAGGGTACTTTAAAGATCAAACTGTTTATATGTCTCTTAAATACAGTCTTTAGCATGCTGCGCTGGGATCTGTGAGTGACAGGGACAGGCAGTGACCACCCCCACCCCTGCCCTTGCCCAGGGCTTAAGATGTTGGAACAATATGATGGCTTTGACTTTTTTTACGGTGGGCAGCCAGCGGCCTGCGATCGGTCAGAGGGCCAGCAGAATAGACAGCCGAATGGGCTAATGTCACAGGCACCTTTAACTGAAAGGGCTGCCTCCTCGCAGACAACTGACCTCCCCAGCCATGCACACCGAGAAAGCTGGATTGCTCAGGCTTCTGCGGGTGGGAGGGAAGGGGCTGCTTTGTCCAGCAGCTCCTGGAGAGCTGGGGCTGAGGAGCAGAGCAGGGCCAGGAGACGGCAAAGTTCAGACAAGCCCGGCACGGTTTATCTTCCCTTCCCTCACCTGCGGCTTCCTTTCCTTGCCCCCAAATGGTGCAGAGAGGAGTTTTGAGCCGCACAAATAAAGCAATTCCTATCTGCTCATTGCCATCTTGTCTTTGTGCTCAACCCTCTCTCAAATTTTAATTTGGGAGCTTTTAGAAAGGCAAATTTATTTGTGACACCATCCAAATTCTATTTTATTGGATCCTATTCTCAAAGGATGCGATCGACTCCTGAGAAAGCTGTGGGCTTCTCCTTTTGATATTTTCCCAAACTGTGCGTTTGTGCGTGCCTGTGTGCGTGTGCGCATGCGTGCACATTCATTTTAGGGTCCTCTACATATCTTACGTACAAACACATATTGCATATTCACAAGGCAGCTACAGAAGTGTATATATATTCATCCCATATATGTGTAATACGGTACAGATCCTGTAAGCCAATATTTAAGTTCTCATATTTAATGTATTCAACAAACATTTAATAGGAACTCACTATTCATTAAACACTGTGCTAGGCTATGGGCAGAAAGCAATAATAAACAAGTCGGACAAGCTCTTGAGTTAGGGAGCTAACATTTAAATCCACTGGACTCTTCACATGGGGTTTCTGACAAATGTGAGGAAGTCTGTCTGGACAGTCACAGAGACTGAAAGCCACGCCAACAGATCAGTGTTCCCTTCATGCAGGAGAGACACCAGCTGAGTGTGACAGTGGTAAGCAAAAGTGGCATCAGGGTTCCCAGCCAAAAGGCTAGAGGGCTTTGCACCAGTAAAGGTGGAGATGAGAGAGCTGGGGGTGAGAGGGTTGGTGGAATCTCTCCTTTGTGACTTTCTTATGTCCTTACCCCACGGGGATATCTGGTCAAGTCCTAGGTCATGTCCTCTCTGGGTGATTTCCAGGGCCTTCCTCCTTCATAGAGCCTTCTCTACTCATCCCAGTCATAACCAAAGATTCCTCTCGGGAGCACATCCTGTTGTCTGTGTGATTCATCCAGCACTTAACTCTGCTGCCTTATTTTGATAGGTATTGGTTTTTCTTTTCTTTTTTTTTTTTTGAGACAGAGTATCACTATGTCGCCCTAGGTAGAGTGCTATGGTGTCACAGCTCACAGCAACCTCAAACTCTTGGGCTTAAGTGATTCTCTTACCTCCCAAGTAGCTGGGATTACAGATGCCCATCACAACGCTTGGCTATTTGTTTGTTGCAGTTGTCATCGTTGTTTAGCTGGCCTGGGCTGGGTTCAAACCTACCAGCCTGGGTATATGTAGCCAGTGCCCTACCCACTGGGCTATGGGCACCGCCCAATAGGTAATTTTTTTTTTTTTTTAAACTTTATCACCCTCGGTAGAGTGCAGTGGAGTCACAGCTCACAGCAACCTCCAACTCCTGGGCTTAGGCGATTCTCCTGCCTCAGCCTCCCGAGTAGCTGGGACTATAGGCGCTATTTTTCGATGCAGTTTGGCCGGGGCCAGGCCTCAACCCGCCACCCTCGGTATATGGAGCCGGTGCCCTACTCGCTGAACCACAGGCATCGCCCAATAGGTATTGTTTTTTGTTCTAAGTGTTTATTGCTCTTTCAAAGAATAGTCAGGGAATTTCTACTGATGCACAGGTAAGGGACCCTGGCTCTGCCCATCAGGACTCAGTTGGCAAGCAAAACTGTAATGACAAGTGGAGCACCTAGAGTGTGGCTGAGGTGTGTATAGGGTGCTTGTAGGGGCATGGCAGTGGGTGGGTGGCCAAGTAGGGCAGCTCTCAGGGCTCCTCAGCAGAGGTGATGCTCAAATGCTCCCAAAGGAAACTCAGACTCCCTGGATCAGGGACCTTACCTAATTCTCTTTACATCTCCTCCTACCAATAGCTGTGATGATCATATTCTCTTGAGTTGTAATTTAATTTTTAAGTAGCATTTAAAAATTGGATTATAAAATAATACATATTATAGAAAATTTAGAAAAATAGCTTAAAAAGCCCAAAATAGAGTATAAAAATCACTCATAAGCCTACTACCCACATAATAATTATTATGAACATTTTGGTGCAATTTCCAGTTTTTTTTCCCCTTTTAACAAAAATGGGTTGTGCTCTACTTAATTATTTTTCATTTGCTTTCCCTTTTCATGTAACAATTTGGCACAGTTATTTTACTGATGCCCTCCTGTATTTATCGTCAATCATTTTAATAGCTGTATAATATTCTACATACCATAAATTTGCCAATTCTCTCTTGCTGGATTGGTGACTTCTTCTTTTTTTTTTTTTTTAAATTATTGAATCATAGCTGAGTACATTAGTACAATCAAGGGGTACAATGTGCTGGTTTTATAAACAATCTGAAACGTTTTCATCAAACTGTTTAACATAGCCTTCATGGCATTTTCTTAGTTATTGTATTAAGATGTTTGTATTCTGCATTTAGTAAGTTTCACCCGTACCCTTCTAAGATGCACCATAGGTGTGGCCCGACCAATTATCCTCCCTCCACCCATGGATTGGTGACTTCTGATGTTTTCATTATTACAAGCTACATGGTGATGAATGGCATTGTGGATAAATTGTTGCTCACATCCATTATAATTTCCCTATTAATTGTCTAATACATAATATGTCCTGTCTTATTTTGATAGATATCACTTTTTGTATAAATTTCTAGAAGGAGATTATTGGCTAAAGGCTATATACATTTTAAAGGCACTCAACATTGGATACATACAGCCAAAAAACCTTGCAAAAGGGTTTTTTCTCACTAGTACTATGTGAGAGGGCATTATTTTGTGTGTTTTTTAAATAAAATAAAACAAAACCCAAATATCACCAATTTAATGGCCACAGTCAGAGTGGGTTAGGAAGAGGTAGCAATAATTTCTTATTTGTATTTCTAACTGCCAGTATAGAGTTTCATCTTTCATATGTTTATATTGTATTTCTTTTTAAATAATTTCATATTCATGTCCTCTATCCCTTTTTCTTTTTTTGAGACAGTCTCACTCTGTTGCCTAGACTGGAGTGTCCTGGCATCGTTATAGCTCACAGTAACTTCAAATTCCTGTATTTAAGCAATTTTCCTGCCTCAGCTTCCCAAGTAGCTGGGACTATAGGCACCCACCACAATGCCTGGCTAACTTTCCTATTTTTTTTAGTAGAAATAGGGGTCTTGATTTTGCTCAGGCTGGTCTTGAACTCCTGAGCTCAAGTGGTCTTATGTTGAACTCTCCGTCTACAATGGGCAGTGCCTCTAGCCTTAGCCTCCTAGAGTGCTAGGATTACAGGTATGAGCCACTGTGCCTGGCCTCTGTTCCTTTTTCTATTTATTACTTTTCTATTGATTAAAAATAACAGCAAACATTTGTTTCCTATATGCCAGGCACTGCCCTAAGAACTTTACAAACTGCTTTATTTCCTTTACTCCTTCTAGAAATCTCATGAGGTATATACACAATTATTATCATCTTGATTTGTAAGTACCTACATATTAAGGACTGTAACCCTTTGTCATATATATCACATTTCTTTCAACATGTTGATTGCTTTTTAATTTTATCTTTGGAGGTTTTTATTTATCAAAGTTTGAAGGGTGGATGAGGTCAGATTGACCAATTATTTCACTTCTGCCTTTGCATATATATATGAAGAGGTTTTTTTTTTATATTAAATCATAGCTGCATACACTAGTGCAATCAAAGGGCACAATGTGCTGGTTTCATATACAATCTGAAATGTTTTCATCAAACTGCTCAACAGAGCCCTCATGGATATGAAGAGGTTTTTATCCTATATTGAGATCAGAGAAATCTTAATATCTATTTTCTCTTGATTCTTTTATGGTTTAATTTTTAGCACTTAATTTTTTTTATTGTTGGGGATTCGTTGAGGGTATAAGAAACCAGGTTACACTGATTACATGTGTTAGGTAAAGTCCCTCTTACAATTGTGTCTTGCCCCCAAAAGGTGTGGCACACACCAAGACCCCACCCCCCTTCTCTCTCTCTGCTCTTCCTTCCCCCACCCCTCCTTCTTTCTTTCTCTGCTCTCCCCTTCCCCCATCCCAACCATGTCATTAATTGCTATTAATTGTCCTCATATCAAAATTGAGTACATAGGATTCATGCTTCTCCATTCTTGTGGTGCTTTACTAAGAATAATATGTTCTACCTCCATCCAGGTTAATACAAAGGCTATAAAGTCTCCATTTTTTAAATGGCTGAATAAAAATAAATTTTAACATCAAAAAATAACACTTAACTATCTAATCCACTTGGAATTTATTTTTATTATACTATAGGAAGGAGGTTTAATATTTATTTTTTTCCCAAGTGGATAGGTAATCATCCCAAATCATTTATGGAATAATCAATCCTTTTCTGTTTTGAAAAGGCTCCTTTGTCACACCCTGAGTATGTATTTTAACCTGTTTTAGTTCCAATCTGTTCCAGTGATAAGTCTGTGTATTCTCTCACCAGCACCATACTTTTTTAATTATTGTAGTTTTATAACATCTATTAATATCTAAAAGGACAGGTACCCCTTCCTACCCATCTTCCCTTATTAGTCCTCTTTTAACAAAATTTCTCAAATTTTCCTTATGGGTTCTCTTCCCCTTCCAGGGTTCACTTCGGAATCACCTGAAGTTTCAATAAAAAATCATTTTGTCAAATTACAATAAAAATCCCTTTTTTAAATGAACAAGGTAAACATGGTAAAATTAATTTGGAGCATATGGATTTACAAACCTATGATGTATTTCTCCAAATATTCAAGTCTTTCATATTTTCCATAAAAGTTTTTTCATTGAAATTCCTCACATTTGCCAATATTTTACATCATTTATCAGTATAAAATATAAATGAATATACCATACTTTGTAAACCCCAAATCAACATGCACAGATTAGATTTGTTTATGCTTCTAAGTGTCAAGAATAGTTTAGGAAGTATAGTTTGTATGCTGAAATGTGGAAATTTCTGGGCATTTCTATGGTTAAGAAGAGAACAAGGTGGGAATATTTAAAATTTGAGTGCTATTGAATAAATCTCAAGGGTCTGATCTCCAGGCTAAAGGATCCAGGGCAATGTCCTGCCATATGGTGGACACTCAATGTTTATGGATGGCTTCACGTTGTTGTATTGTGTCGTGTTGTATAGACACTTAAGAGTCTAAGGTTGGAAAATCCAAAATAGAGGTTAAAAGCCGTGACTCATGTTGGTCTGAATACCAGGCTCTTTAACCTACAGATTCACTCAGATCCTTTGGCAAGACTCACATGGTATATGTGTGTGCCTGTGTGTTTGTGTGTATAATTCATTTCCCCACTAAATTTTGAGTTTATTGAGGGAAAGAATTTAATGTAATCCTTCTAGAGCCCCTCCCTCCCGCACTGAGCAGCGGAGAGCTGAAGGCAGAAGGTGTGCTTAGTACATCATTGCTGAGTTGAGTAATTGTCTCTTGCTATTAGGTAAACAGCATGGTCAACCATCAACAGCTAAGAAGGCTCTGGGGAGAAGATCAGCCAGATGTAAAAGCCCTATTCTTTGCCTATTTGCTGCCTACGAAGAAATACTTGCCATATTCAAGGAACAACTTTCTAGAGAATGTCAGCAACCCACGTGGTTGGAGCCAAAAGGGGCCTCAGGGGCCATGCTGGCCAGCTCTGCATTCTACTTGGGAAGACACAGGCCCAGGGATCTGAACAACTTGACTCAGTCAGTGAACTCCTGGATAGAAGCCTTCAATGTTATTCTGAAGGTGATGCGGCCTTTAAGTGGCGTCTGAAAATTGGAAAGAACCTAGTTTTGGAAGAGAAGAAGGGAAAGGACATTTTGGGAATGAGATGGGAAGAGAAGAGGTCTGTAGGTAGGAATTGGTGGTGGTGAGCACAAGTGGTGGTCAGTCAGTAGAGGTGTGTGTTTGTTGGAAGAGGCATTGGCAGACTGCTGTGGGGTCCATGTGATCACAAGGAAGGGAGTATTGGAGGAAAAGTCTTGCTATTGTCCATGAGATGGACAATGAAGCAGTGTATGGTGACAGCCTAGCCAAGGAGACAAAAGTATGAAAGGTGAGGGGGTCAGACAGAGTAGGTACAGGATGGCAGCGGGGAAGGGCTGATGCTAGCAAGCATGGCAGTGCTCTGGGGATAGGGCTGGACATGCACCAGTGCAGGAGGGAGGCAAGCAGAGTCTTCCCAAGGGACTGAGAAACCAGGGCAGGTGCCCTGGGACAGCTAGGAAACAAGACAGTGTGGAATCAGGTGTTAAATTGTGCGGCACAGACTGAGAGCTGGGGGTGGGTGGCAGAGAAAGGGAGATGGCCTGGAGTCCTAAGGACAACGGGGATTCTGAACAGAACTTTTTTCTTCTTTTTTTGTATTTTATTCTTTTTCTTTTAACAATTTTTATTAAGTCATAACTGTGTACATTAATGCATTTATGGGATACAATGTGCTGATTTTATATACAATTTAGAATGCTTACATCAAACTGGCTAACATAGTCTTTACCTCACTTACTTAATTATTATGTTAAGACATTTCTACTCTACTCTTCATAGATTTGATATGTACCTTTGCAATATGCACCATAGGTAAGGTCCCATTGATTATCCTCCCCCCTACCTGGTCTCCCTCTTCCCCTCCCCACCTCCCTCCTTCATCCTGGGCCATAGTTATGTTTTATCATTCGTGTGAAAGTGTGGGTGATTCTATATTTGTTTCATAATAGTATTGAGTACATTGGATACTTTTTCTTCCATTCTTGAGATACTTTACTAAGAAGAATATGTTCCAGCTCCATCCATGTAAACATAAAAGAGGTAAAGTCTCCAACTTTTTAAGGCTGTATGATATTCCATGCTATACATATACCACTGTTTATTGATCCATTCAGAACACAGTAAGTAAAGCAAGCTGAGCACAACTTTCAAAACAGAACAGCATTTGGATAGAAGGAGGTTCTAGATATATTCATCATGTTTTGTATTTTCTGTATTTTATGATGTCTTGATATCCTAAAGCCTTGTTAATTCCGGAGAGACTACCCCTCCCAGGCCTGGTTAATTCCTAGAGATAGTAAACAACTTGCCTGCCTACACCCTCCTTGCAAACCAAGCAATCTAGAACCCATCCCACCAAACACCTCCTTTATGTAACTCACACACCAAACCTATATTCTCCCTGCCATAAAGCACCCCAGGGCTAAGTCCCAGATGACTAGAAGCCATCCTTATAGCCCAGAGCCCTGCCAACATTATGCAAACTAGCTGATTCTGAGCACGTGCAAATTTGCTGACCTTGTTCTGTCCCCCTTTTCCTTCTATGGAAACCACAATAAAGACATCAAGGCTTCAGGCCATGCTGTCCTCTGCTTCCTGCTTCCTGGCATTTCCCCATGCAGCTTGGTGTGGCACGGCCTGGCAGGCCTCTTTCTCTTGAGAACTGTGAGTAATACAGCTTCTCGCAATGGCACTGATCTATCTGTGTCATTACTGAGTCATGGCTATATGTTAAAACCTGGGTATAATAAAAATAAAGGAAAACAGCCTCAGGTTTGGGGGCAGATGGTTTAGAGGAAAGAACGTGGATGTTTCTTGGAGACAAAGGTAGAGTGAGATTCTGCTCCTTTCCTCTGACCTTCCCATTCCGCCTCTCCACCTCTCTTACCTTCCTTCAGGGCCCAGTTGGCCTCTGATCCTGTTTGCCTGTGAGCGGCCCAGCCAAAATTCCAGTATCCTTTCCTACTGCTTCTAGTGTGAGGCATAAGCCAGTCTTCCCACCATGGGTAGCCCTTTCAGCTTTACCCTCAACTGTGTTATGATGTTTCCCTGCTAGTGAGGAATTTTAGGTACCTAGAAAACCAAAGGGGAAGATAATTTGAGAGCTGGGGATGGGTAGGTTGGGAGAACTTTTCTAGAATCTCTAAAATTGCAGTCCTTGGCAAAGGCCAGATTAGGCTCACCAAATGTCAAATCCTTTTTTTTTTTTTTTTTTTTTTTTTTTATGAATAGTATTTTTTTAAATTATATTTTCTAGTTGGTTATTGATTGTGTGAGAAATGCTATTGGTTTTTGTAGGCTGATTTTTAAATTGTTTTTTATTAAATCATAACTTTGTCCATTGATGCATTTATGGGGTTCCGGGTCTTGATTTTAAAAGAGAGAAGAGGTTAAGAACTGAGCAGTTCCATGGTGAACTTTTCCTTTCTTCTTCAGTGTAGCCTGACCCTGTGATGTTTCCTGTGTCTTGGAGTCCCTGGGGACATGGTTAATCACCCAGTGACTACCCTGGGCCTGCTGGCCAGAGGCTGGGTGGCAGCTTTTCTCATTCAGGAGGGTCAGGGCCGGGAACAGAGAGCACAGTAGAACTTAAAGTTGGGACACCTCAGTTCTGGTTCACCCTGTGTACTGACATGCTTGTGTGACCTTGGGCCTCAGTTTCTTCATTTGTAAAATAGAGGAGTAGGGCCAGATGAATCTTAGGGCCACTCCAGCTCTAAGGTCTAGAAAGCTGAGATGCAGGGAAGAGTCCTTCAACTGTGCTATTAACCCTGTGCCACCCTCTGGCATGTGTTGTGACTCTTCATGGCAAAGGGAAATAGCAGCCTTTCTTGCGTGGTGCCCTCCTGGAGACAGTTTCTGGGCAGGCTGGCTCCATTGTGTCTCACTGGGCAAAGTGCACCTCAGACTGCAGGGTGGCCGTGGCAGGCCTTACAGAACTATTCCTCAGAGCCCCTGGGAGGAGAGTTCAGGTTTTTTCCCTGGAGTTAGAGCCTGTCTGGAGCAAGGGATATGAAAACTGGAGTTGAGTGGCCTGCCCAGGGAGGCTGGAGAGGTGGCAGACCTACCTCCTGAGCTGCGTGCACAGCTCCTGGGGCCTGTGGGAGAATGCAGGTTTCTCTTCTCAACCCCTTCCTAACCTAGGAACAGTCCAGAGTTTGCCTGCCTTTGCCTCTAGAGACAAATTTAGGCTCCTTTCCTTGGACCCTCTCCTCCATGCCTACCCTAATCCTATCGCCTTCCAGGCTGCACCCAACTCTGCCTCTCCCACATCCCTCCTGCCCATTTGACCTCCCCGAGGACCCTAACCTTCCTCTCTGCCTCCCTCGGGACCTAGCAGAGCACAGAACTCATGTACTGGTAGAAATCTACTGACCAGAGAGATCAGACTGGGGAAAGATGGACACTGAGGGTTTCTAGCAACCTTTAAGCCACAGCTGTCCCTGAGAGCCTCCTCCTCATCCCAGAAAGGCCGGTCACAGTGTGGAGGGGGGAAGACACTCCGTGTCAACACGCATGATCCCATTAATGTCTCACATCTGCCCTGGGAGGTATGTGGTGCTTTTGTGTCTAACAGATCTGGGCTCAGAGAGGCAGGTCACTATTCGGAGTCAAGGAGCAGCCGTGTGGACGCAGGTCTACCTGGCATCAGTATCCCTGCACCTACCACTGCACCTCACTGCCTCTGGGAGCACAGGGGACTGTGCTTCCTGGCCTGCAGGTCCTCAGAGAAGTGCCTGTTCCTGATGCAGACAGGAGGACACACGCGGGGACTGCAAACAGGAGCGGAAGAGTTAAAGGTTGCAGCGGGGCTCTTGGCCTCTGCTACCTTGAGGCCAGTTCCCAAGGAGATGGAGGTTACTTTGGAAGAAGTGTATATTTCTTAGGGAAAGGGCAGCACCTGAGCTCACCCCTGGGAAGTTGTTTTGCAAAAGGACATGTGGCTGGGCATCCACACACATGCAGTGCACACAGGCACACACACACGCACACATACACACACACCCATGCACACGCATCCACAGCCAGAAGGCTCCCAGCCACCGCGGCCCTCCCCCCACAAACCCCGCTCTCCCTCCTACCCTATATGTGCAATCTTGTGAAAACTCCACCACTCTTAAGGTTAATAAGGCTCATTTGCTTAAGATAGCACCTGTTTCTATGGTGACTCCTGCCACCCAGAATCTGTTCATCAACTGAGACAAGAAAACAGTGACTTCCACGCTCTTTGAAAGGAAAAAGCCAATTCTTAGCTAAGGGTGTGACAGGCCAGTGGCTCAGGGAGCTCTGGGCATCTGTCCTTCTACCCTAAATCCCTCCCTACGGCCCTTCCCTCCAGTCCCAGGCAGAGTCTCCAGATTCTTCCTGAGGGCCCCGGGGCTGTGGTTTCCTCCTCCTCATCTCTCTGGGGAGCAGCAAAGCCCTGTGGGAGGAGAGTGTGGCTCTGTCCCCTATGGGCCACCGACTATGTGGTCTTCAGCCTCTGATCTCTCCGCACCAGCTCCTCTGCGGTCTTTCTGGGAGGAGGCCGGCAGAGAGCCCCAGGAAGCCCCCGGGCCTTCCTCCCCTTCCTTCTGCCCCCATGCTAAGCCTGTCTCTCACTCCTGCACGCCTGGATTCCTGCAGCTGCCCCCTAACTCACCCCTGCCCTAGGGCTCCTCCTCCCCCAGCCTCTGCAGAAGGCTGCTGGCTGACTCCCTGAAATGAGAGCCGTCTGGGCCTCACCCTGCTCAGTGGCCCACTCCAGTCTTCTGTGGTCTGTGGCTGAGATTTGCAAGGCTGACCTGACACAAGTCCTGACCGGTGGTTGCAAATCATTAGGGAAGCGGGTCTCAGGCAGGTGTTACTACTAATAAAGCTCCAGAGCACAATTTACCTTTTAAAATAAATGGGAGTGATTTCCAATGACTCCCTCTAACAATGCCACTCTCGCTGGTTCTCTGAAACACTTTGCTAACTGGGAGAGCTAGCACACAGGGAACTGGGTGGAACTTTGAGCTCGTTTGATGTGTTCTGAGGCCCAGGGGAGTGTGCTGTGCCTAGGAACAACATTTCGGCAGAAAGAAAGGGTGGGGGCTGCTTCGTGGAGGATTGGGTATGAAATCGCAAACTGTTAGAGCTTGGCCTTATCACCAGAATCTACCTTACCTGGCTCAGTTTGCAGATGGGATAATAGAGACTCACAGTGGGGCAGAGATAGGAGCAGTGTCACCTGGCTGACAAGTGACCTTCAGAATCATGGCCCCAAAGTATTGCCCCAGTCCCCTGCTAAACAGAGCTGACCCCTTCCTGGTTCTGCTCTGGATGGTCCAGGGTCATGCTCATTGACAAAGTTCAGGCAGCTGAGAGCCAATATAGTCCAACCTCTTGCCCTGGCAGGATGGCTTCTCTTTGAACATCTTGGCCTTAAATACCACGTGCACATCCCCAAGCCAGGCCTCCTGTCCTGTCTTCTCCTAGGAGTTCAAAACTCACTTCAATCTCTTACTTGAAATCTCTATCCAGGGGCCTAAAAGTCTCAGAATGAACATGTCTAAGACAGAGGTTTAGACACCTGTCTCCTAACCTGCCTGCCCTCCACTGTCCCCTCTCGGTAAAGGCTTCAGGCCCCATCCAGCAGCCATCCTCCAGCCGTGCTTCACCCTCCATATCCAATCCACCAGCCCATCCTTTTGGTTCCCCGAGGCTGTCCTCTGCATGGCCACTGCTTTCACTTCGGCACAAGCTATGCCATCTGTCCCTGAGGAACAAAATGGCCTCTTACAGCTACCAGCTGCCCCAACCCCTCACAGTAGTCAGACTGATTTTTTTAAAAACACAAGGCAGTTTATACCCCTTGCTAAAAGTCCTCCCATAGTCCACGTGCCAAGCCCCTCGCTCAGGCCTGCATAAAGGCCTGCTTTGGCGGTTCTCCAGCTCTGGTGCACGTTAAAAAAATTCTTTTTTACTGTGATGAGGACATATAACATGAGGTCTATCCTTTTTACCAGCTCTTAAGTGTACGTACAGTGTTGCTAACTATAGGCACAGTGCCACACAGTGGGTCTCAAACATCTATAACTGAAATTTTAGGTCCATTGAACACAACTCCTTGTTCCCACCCCCACCACCCAGTTTGCATCCCCTGAGGAGCCTTAACAGTAACCAGGCCTGGACTCCACCCCCAGAGTCCCAGTTAACTGCTTGGTTGTGTGGCTTCTCAGGTGATTCTAACAGTCCAGGGCTAGACCGCCCTTCTTCCTGGCCACCCTGGGAACCTTACAAAACATCTCATTCCCCTTGGCCACTCTGCTCCAGCCAGAGAAGTCCCTTCCTATTTCTGGAACACGCCCAGCTCTTTCCTGCTTTTGCCTCTGCCCAGATACCCTCGTCTCACTGGCCCCTGGTGAATTTGTTCACAGAGAGCCTCCCCTGGGGAACCTTCCCACCTTTTCCATGGCTCTCGAGACTCAACTCCATCCTTTGCTCTCCACTGTGCTGGAGTCTCTGATCTTCTCCTCCATCCCCCTCACTAGACAGTGATCCCTAACAGAAGGTATCTGTTTGATCTACCTTTTGATCTGCAGTACCTGAATGAAACCTGGTACCTAAGATGTGCTTAGCGCATGCTAAATGAATGAATGAATGAGGTGGTCTGACCGACCCACAGAAAGGAAAGTTGTAACTCTTCAATGATCACAGCCTCTACTTCTACTGATAGAAACTAAGATTATGTTAACTGTCTTAACTCCTGCATTATGGTTTGACATTCTATTACTAGTTTAATATTTAGATTAAAATTAGCTTAAAAACGACCTAAAACTCCTCTTGATCTTTTCCCCTCATGAACCTCTGACATGCCAGATCTTCCCCTTTCTGTATGTGTGCACTTGATTTGGAATCTAAATATAGAACTTTAGACTAATCCCCATTAAATTCAATTTTTTCAATGCAAGCACATCCTTCTGATTTGCCAAAATTAACTGTTTTGTGTTACCCATCATGTTAGCTATTCCTTGAAACGTTGTGTAAGCCTGCTGTTAATGAACATAATGAACAAGGTGAGGCCACGCCAGAAGTTTGTGGCAGGTCACCAGTGACAAACTTTAGGATTGATCTGTTAATAAGCCACAAAATCATCTAATACAACAGTTTTTGAAGTTCTTTTTTTTTTTTTTTTTTTTTGAGACAGAGCCGCAAGCTGTCACCCTGGATAGAGTGCCATGGCATCACAGCTCATAGCAACCTCCAATTCCTGGGCTCAAGCGAGTCTCTTGCCTCTGCCTCCCAAGTAGCTGGGACTACAGGCGCCCACCACAACGCCCGGCCATTTTTTGGTTGCAGCCGTCATTGTTGTTTGGTGGGTCCTGGGGCTGGATTCAAACCCGCCAGCTCAGGTGTACGTGGCTGGCGCCTTAGCCCGTTGAGCCACAGGCACCACCCATAGACTCCACAGGGCCAGGATCTATGGTATGTTCCCTCTCCAAGCATCTGGGTAGACCTGTAGCTGCTTCAACTGATAGATAAGGCACTCAGGTGACCATCCATTCTGGGTTTCCTAGGACAGTCCTGGTTTTAGCACTGCAAGTCTCCTAGGAATCTCCTTAGAACTGGGTAACTAGACAGCGGGTAACCAGAGAACTAGCCTCTGTGACTTACAAGGTAGCATCACAAAGCCTAGTAGTTAGAACTTTGTTTGACTGGCACACTCATCCTTGAAGCCCTCAAGTGTCACATAAGGAGTCTAGCTATCCCTGAGGCTGCCATGCTGGGATGGCCATGTATAGGCATTTCAGTTGACAGTTCCAGCTGTCAACCTTCTCAGCATCCTTCCAAGGGGCCAGACTTGAGTGAAGCTGGCTTGGATCCTCTAATCAAGCCCATACTCCAGCTGAGTCCTACCAAGTGACCTCTGTTGACACTACATAGCATGTAAGTATCCACTAGCAAGGCCTGTCCTTATTACTCAAAATCATAAGTCATATAAGTTGGGGCTTATTTTAAGCCACTAAGTTTGAGAATTGCTTGCTATATGTAGCTGTAGATATCTGGAACAGTGGCTGAAATTATCAAGATTCTCAGATCACATCAGTCTGGTCTAGTGTTTTGCTCTACCATGACCCAGGCTTTTGAGTTTCTCTTCTTTCGAAATTAGTATAGATGCCCTTTCTAAATTAAGCCATAGCTTTCTATGTATTAGATAAATTGATCTGTCTATAGTAAGTAGGTTCTAAAGTAAGCCATTTTTTGATAAGAAAATAAATATAAACAATTTTTTTGAAAGCATATTTTTCTGGCTCATAGTATTTTTTTTACATGAGTCTGGATCTAATCAGGAGAAAGAAAGCAAACAGTAACTTGAACAGGAAAATATTAACATAAAGAATTAATTATAAGAGAGGATTATAGTCATGAGGGAATGGCTAGGAAGAAGTGGAAAGAACTTCAGAGAATATAAAAATAGCGTATATACTATAAAATAAAGTATCAGGAATAATACAATAGAATATAGGCACTATCCCTAATGCTAAGATAAAGCACCCAAGGAATATTTCTCTCTCTGGATACATTCACTACTGAGACAAGAGGATTCTGAAGAGGATATTGGCTGGCTCAGTGGAAGGCAAAGAAATCAATGTGGGGCCATGCCTGGGGAATTTGCAAGAAATCCCCACTTGGTAAATCTGAGCCTTCAAGACACATTTGTCTACAATGCTGGCTGAGGGGATACCAAGAGAAGCTATGGGCCACTGGGCCCTGCTGGTCACCATAAACTGCAGGGCAGAGTGTTTTTGCTCCAGGAGCTTAATTCTGGAGAAGCCCCCCCTGCTGTAGGAGCCTGGAGCCAGGGAAGAGATCCGTGCTGTAGGATCCTGCAAACGATCTCGTGCAGAAGCCAGGATGTAAAACGCTTTCCTCCTGTCAAGTTCCAATTACCCAGATGTTTTCAAAAGAGGAACATTTTAGATGGTAGTGGTCATTGGCTATGACATAGTCAAATTCACTATTTTCAATCATAACTTTTATGTGAATACCATTTTTTTAGAGTCCCAAATCAGTAAATGTGGTTTCCAAAATTATTATTTAAAACTCTGTTCATTAACTGTGAATAGATGGGTAGTTTCTTTTTAGGGTGATGGGCATATTCTATAATTAGATTATAGCAATGGTTGCAAAACTCTTGTGACTATACTAAAACTCATTTAATTATTTGTCTTTCTTTTTTTTTTTTTTTATTTTGTTGTTGTTGCAGTTTGGCCAGGGCTGGGCTTGAATTCACCACCCTGGGTATATGGGGCCAGCACCCTACTCACTGAACCACAGGCACCACCCTATTTGTCTTTCTTTCTTTCTTTCTTTCTTTCTTTCTTTCTTTCTTTCTTTCTTTCTTTCTTTCTTTCTCTCTCTCTCTCTCTCTCTCTCTCTCTCTCTCTCTCTCTCTCTCTCTTTCTTTCTTTCTCTTTCTCTCCCTCTCTCTCTCCCTCCCTCCCTCCCTCCCTCCCTCCCTCCCTCTCTCTCTCTCTTTCTTTCTTTTGAGACAGAGTTTCACTTTGTCAATGTTGTTGGAGTGTGGTGGCATCATAGCTCATAGCAACCTCAAACTCCTGGGCTTAAGTGAGTCTCTTGCCTCAGCCTCACAAGTAACTGGGATTATAGGTGCCCACTATAACACCTGGCTATTTTTAGAGACAAGGTCTTGATTTTGCTTAGGCTGGTCTGGAACCTGTGAACTCAGGCAATCCACCTGCCTCAGCCTCCCAGAGGCTAAGTGCTAAGATTGTAAGAGTCCTAAGATTACAAGTGTGAGCCACTGTGCCCGGCTTTTAAAACTCATTTAATGCTATACTTAAAATGAGTAAATCTTATGGTATTTAAATATCTCAATAAAGCCGTTTTTAAAAACTAGAAACTTTATGCCTAATGTTCAAATGGAAAAATAGACATACTAAATATTTAAGGTATGCAAAATGCTAGGTCACCTGTTTTTCTACTGTTAATTTATTTCATAGTTTTAATGCTGTTATCAGACATTATTTTCATATCTAGTCTTTACATTTTTTCCTTTGTATAAAATTTTTCCAGAGCTATAATATTTCATGACTTCTATAAATCTTTTCCAGAACTCTGATTCCTCTTGAGAATGATACACCACTCCTAATTAAAGTTTTTCCATTTGAACATCTTTGAATATTTTGGAAAATATTTTTAGAATAGCTCCTAAACCATCTTTAGTATGTAGTTTGACTGTATCGGCAGCGAAACCAGATTTGTTACCCTAGGAAATTAGCTTTTGAACTCTTTATTGTGTTGAATTGAAATAAATCTTCAGAGATTGCTGCTGAGGTTGCAGGTCATTTTAGTTTTGTTTTCTTCTTGAAACTGTCTCGTCTGGGAAGTTTTGCTTGTAAGTTGGGATTCCCTGAGGTTTTTGGCAACCTGGGTGCAGGACCTGACATCCTAGGCTCTGTTTTCTGATACTGACCTAGGCCCCAGGTAAGGGATGCAAAGAGTTCACTAATTCGTTTCTAGTTTCTCTGGAGCGTAAGGTTTAATGACTATGTAGAATTACATTCATTCACGACTTAAATTTTTTTTTAATAAAATGCAAAAAATGGGTACCTTCCAAGAATTAACCAATAAAGTTATTTGTATTATCCAGCCTAGTCCAACGCTTAGAACATCGTGTAAATGAATATAAGCAATTGGATAAATTAGCCTGCCGTAACAAACTAGTGAGATTTTAACGTGGGCCGCTCTCCTTTGCACCGAGGCAAGGGTCATGTGTGTAGATCAATGACATCCATTCAGCTTTGTCCTTTACATACAGCCATCTGAGTAAACGGAGACAACATTTACCTTAGACAAATATGACCTAGCGGGATGTCAAGTTGGAAGTAAAGAAAAGCCTTGAATTTCCTTTTTATCTTTGTCAAGTCTACACCCTGTTAAGTAACGGAGAGGGACTAATTTAGCACAATACACTCATTAATTTTTGAGGACTCTGAAAGATAAATCTGTTCTAATATCCCCAGTTAGGTGTTTGAATAAAAAACTCGAAGCGTCTCTGTCTCTGTTCTTATCAGCTATTTCGTTTCTGCTGTACGCTGAGCCTGTCCTGCGTTCCGTCCTGCGTTCTGCCAACTTCCCTCCGGTTCTAAGTTTCCATTATTTCCATTTGGGGCTTCCTATATTAGAAGCACATATTGAAACTTGAATGGTCCCTCTGTAGATGCACCATTTTCATTCCCTTTCCCTCTTTTCTCAGCAAGGATTTTTATCGATTCACCTCTAATATTTCAACTACTCTCTCTACTGGCTCATTCTCTCAACATGTAGGCACGTGGAAGGCTGTTTCATAATAGAAAAAATAGGAACAGCACCCACCACCAAAACCTCCTCCCACACTCTTTTTCTTCAAGTGATCCTTTTTAATTCCCTTTCAATAATCAGCTCCTAAAAGGAATAGACTTCATTGCATCTGTTTGCTCCTCTGTCTCAATCCTAAATGTGTTGCAGTCAATGGGTTGTTGTTACTATTCCACTTCTAAAATCACTAATGACTTCCCCAAAGTCAGAACCAACAGACACTTCCATTTTAAACATATTTGACTTGCTGGGTGCCTTTGGAATTGTTGATCGCTGTTTCCTCGGAGGTATTATCCCTTCTTTAGTTTCTAAAATTCTCTCCACTAACTCACTCAAGCCCTTTTATTCTCTGCCCCATACTTAGATGTTGTTGTTCCCCAGGGATCCCATTTTTGACCCTATGTTCTGTTTGTTGACATTCACTTTGGCTTCCATCAACATGTTTTCATTCATAAAGACCTATCTTTCAACAGGTTTTCATTCATAAAGATCTCTCCCTGCTTGAGTTAGTTTATTTAATTTGACTGTAAGGTATTCTTGTAAGAGTTGCCCTTTCTAATTTGAGTTTCTAAATTCAGAGTTGGCTTAGTACATGTTTATTGTTTTCTTTTGTCCACTGAACACACTTGTTGGCTTGAATATATCTTATTACACCCTAAGTCACTCACTAATCATTACTGTCCCCAACATTTTGGGGGAATTCACTGTCTCTACTATTGATGCATAGAGAAGTTCAATATAATGTCATTAATTTAATGTAATTTTTTTTTTTTTGAGATGTAGTCTCACTTTTTCACCCTCAGTAGAGTGCTATGGCATTGTAGCTCACAGCAACCTCAAATTCTTGGGCTCAAGTGATCCTCTCGCCTCAGTATTTCATTTTTAGTAGTGACAGGGTCTCACTCGGGCTCAGGCTGGTCTTGAACTCCTAAGCTTAAACGAGCCACCTGCCTTGGTCTCCCAGTATGCTAGGATTACAGGCATGAGCCACCACACCCAGCCTGATTTAATGTGATTTAAATGAGCATTACATGTTCGAAGAACTTGGCCAGGCAAGGTTGATATAATTTATTACCACTTCCTGGACCTTTCCTGACTACCTTTTATTTTTGTGTGTATGCCAATAAAAGATTACAAACAATAAGAGAGATTCAAGAGTTTTCCATAGTCGCTACTAGTGGTAGGCCATTGTCCTGTGAAGGGGATAAAGGCAGGTGTGTGATCCAGCGTGGCTGATCACTAGTGAGCAGAACGGAGTCTGTTGTCAGTTTCATGATTCCTTCCAAAGAACACCTTGGTGCCAGTTCCTAATGGCCTATTTCCAATAAGACTTGAGCCTGCTGTCTGACCACCATTCCTCCCCTTCAGGATCCCCCTAGAATCAGCCATGCTGGACAGCACTGCAGTTCTTCCTTCTCCCTACATCGATGTGCAGTATCTTTCCTTTGCTTGGCATGGCCTTCCTTCCATCTCCATCTAATGTGGCACAACAATTTAACCCACTTCTTCCCTAGAGCCTATACTGATTCCTTAGATAAATTCAGCTTTTCCTCTTCCCCGAAGTATTGATTTTTGTATTTATTATCATAAATCACATTCCTTTTTTTTTTTTGGTTGTTATTGTTGTTTGTTTTTTGCAGTTTGGCCAGGGTGGTTCGAACCCGCCACCCTCAATATATGGGGCCAGGGCCCTACTCGCTGGAAGTGTCTTCTCACCCCTAGGAAACGTGAAGCATCTTAAGGGCAGAAATGATGTCATAATTGTTTTCCTATCTTCTGTGAACCTTACATAACAAACAAACAGAGTTTACTATTAAATCTATTACACAACAGAGGTTCGTATTACTATAACACAGTAGAGGTTGATCTTACTATTATTACTAAATGAATGAGTATTTCAAACTTAATTACAGGAAATGAGTTAGGATTTATAAAATGCTTAGCTTAGGGCCTTGCATTGAGTAAATGTTAGACAGGTGTTTTTTTAAATAAAATGAAAGGTTGATAGGACATGAGTTTGAATTTGGGAGAGCTATTGTTATTATAATTAATGAAAACTGGGTATATAATTTATTAACAGACTCAGAGAACCCTTTCTTCTTTATCACTAGACTTTTACTAATGTGGAATCATGGGTAGAAACATTGCTTTCTTTTTATATTCTTTTCCTTTTTCTAATTACATATCATTTCTCTCACAGAGATAGTTAAATCTCATTATATTTAATGATTTATCCATTTTCTGCTATAACAGTTTTATCAGTGACTCCTTGTGTTATAATCTCATTATTTCACAAAATTATATCCTATTTGTTAAGAATAGTAACTGTTACTATGATTTTATCTTTTTCAATGCTCTTTTTAATGTCAATGTCATAGCTCTCTTTGTGAAAAGATTAGACATTTTTTCCTCTTCATTTAGTCTAATTCTCTTCAATGTTGCTTATATTATGTAGTGTCTTTTACTGTATTTTGCTATTTTATTTAAAGAATTTCTGTGTCTGAATCATGTCTGTGTGATTTCTATGACTCTATTACTTTGGATAAGACGGAAAACATGTACAGAAAAAAACCAAAATTACTAAATACTTTTTCTTTCTTCCAAATACAATATACCCATAATGAGACTGTTACAAGTATTTTGAGTCTTTATTCCTTAATTTCTATTGAATGTATATATTTCTTTATCTTTTTTTTTAACTTCTTGATTGAAATGCAGTTTACAAGAGGAAGTAATAAAGTGTTCAACTGAGTCTCCTGGGTACATGTTAAATATATATAGATTACAAATTTTCACCATATATGACCTTGCAAGTAAATTTGATACAAAACAAACAAAAACTTGTGTAAAGAAGGGGGAGGCAATTGGCTTTCTTTATAGTTTTTGTTTTGTGGCTGATGCCTGTAATCCTAGCACCCTGGGAGGCTGAGTTGGGTGGATCTCCTGAGCTCTGAAGTTCAAGATCAGTCTGATCAAGAGCTAGACCCAGTCTTTAAAAATAGGTGGAGATTCTGTCGCCAAAAAAAAAAGGGTAAGATGCAAAGGTAATCTGCAGCTTGTTTGCATATACAATAAGGTTGTTGGAAACTATTTTACCCTATTGGGCTAATGCCAAGAAGGTTCTAAAGGCAAGTGATAAATTGTTTTTCTGAATATGTCCTTCCCCAAGACCTGGTAACTTTCCCCTTACCCCCCAATTCTTAATATAGAAATTTTATTTTATTTTATTATTATTTTTTTTTTCTTGAGATGGAGTCTCATTATGTTGCCCTTGGTAGAGTGTCATGGCGTCACAGCTCACAGCAACCTCAAACTCTTGGGCTTAAGCGATTCCTTGCCTCAGCCTCCTAAGTAGCTGGGACTACAGGCATAATATAGAAATTTTAAAACATCTTGGTGTGTGTTACATGAAGAATAATATTATGATCTCCATGTACATACATCCAGTCTCAATAATGGCCAGGCTTATGGCCTTTTTAACCTTACCTTGTCATCCATTATGGTAATAGTTTTTAAATGCTTAAAACTTTTCAACTAAGTGATAACAAGAAACTATTTTCTTTTTTAATCCTGAGTTTTAGGATCAAGAAGGAACACATTTTCGTACATAATTTGCGTATTTGATCAAATGCTTCATGCCTTCTGCTTGGCATAGTATTGATCTCTGGAAAAAAATCACCAGATTGCTCTTCTTTGGTAGAAAAGCAGTTAAAATGCATTTTTTTTCAGGAAAAGAGATCATCAGTCACTTGCTCAACTAAAGGTGTAGCATTGTTCTCTCAAGTATTGTGTTTTTTATGGCACGCAAAAGTGTACAGTCTTCCTGCATTAAATCTTGGCTATACCAAGATTGGGGTGCAAAACTTGGACAAATTGGGCGGCGCCTGTGGCTCATCGAGTAGGGCACCTGGCTCATATACCGAAGGTGGCAGGTTCAAACCCAGCCTCAGCCAAACTGCAAAACAGAAAAATAGCCGGGCAGTGTGGCAGGCGCCTGTAGTCCCAGCTACTTGGGAGGCTGAGGCAAGAGAATCGCTTAAGCCCAGGAGTTGGAGGTTTCTGTGAGCTGTGTGATGCCACGGTTCTCTACCCAGGGCGATAAAGTGAGACGCTGTCTCTACAAAAAAAAAAAAAAAACTTGGACAAATTAATTATCCTTTCTCTCTCAGGTTTCCCATCTGATGATAATAGTATGTATTGCACTGAGTTGCTATGAAGATTAAATAAATTAATATATATGAGGAATTGTTCTAACAAATGCAACCAGTGTAACCTAATTCTTTGTAGCCTCAATGAATCCCAAACAATAAAAAATAAAATAAAATAAAAACAATAAAAACATCTCAATGGTTTTCCTTTGCTCTAAAAAAGAAAAAAGAAGACTTTCTGTAATCTGGTAACCACACATATATTTCCTATTGTTATTCACTTGAATTAACAAACCTATTTTCAATCTAAAACCGTGATGCACCCTTTAAACACTATAAGGATATACATTTTTAAAACTTAAAAAAAATTTACAGGTAAAATGTGACATTTTAATTGTGACGAAAATTACATTGTTCCCTTTGCCTTTTTTTTTTTTGAGACAGAGCCTCAAGCTGTCACCCTTGGTAGAGTGCTGTTGCATCACAGCTCACAGCAACCTCCAACTCTCGGGCTCAAGTGACTCTCCTGCCTCTGCCTCCCAAGTAGCTGGGACTGCAGGCACCCACCACAACGCCCAGCTACTTTTTGGTTGCAGCCATCATTGCTGTTTGGCAGGCCCAGGCTGGATTCAAACCCGCCAGTTCAGGTGTATGTGGCTGGTGCCTTAGCCGCTTGAGCCACAGGTGCCGAGCCTCCTTTGCCCTTAAAAATGGTCTGGCAATGGTGGCGCCCATAGCTCAGTGGTTAGGGCACCATCCACATACACTGTTGCTGGCTGGTTCAAACCTGGCATGGGCCAGCTAAACAGCAATGACGACTGTAACAACAACAACAACAAAATACCTGGGTGTTGTGGCAGGCACCTGTAGTCCCAGCCACTTGGAAGGCTGAGGCAAGAGAATTACTTAAAGCTCAAGAGTTTCAAGTTCCTGTGAGCTGTGACTCCACTGCACTCTACTGAAGGTCAGATAGTGAGACTATGCCTCAAAAAAAAAAAAAAAAAGAAAGAAAGAAAGAAAGAAAGAAAAGGAAAAAAAATTAAAAATTGTCTGGCAAGATTACTTTTCAACATTTAATTAAAGGTTCCTTAATTTAATGTTTTAAATTTTAAAAAAGTATCAGAGAAGAAAATTGTCAGAATAGATGATGTTTAGAATTGTAAAAATCAAAGCACCTGTTAGAATAATTTGTTGATTTAACTTGCCTGGAATCCTTTAAAATCCAAAGACATACCATGAAAACCCAAATAAACAGAAAATATTAAAATATCGTTAGAAGAAATGTTGCTGTACATTACATTCTATTGATTACCAGTATGATCATGACATTTTAAAAGTGTTTTTTAAATTTTTAATACAAGGTGCTTCCCTGAATGATTTTAAGAATTTTAAAAAGAAAAACAGGGAGAAGAAAAAAGGAGAGGGAAGGGTTGGGGGAGACGATTAAAATATTCTTGGAAGAAGAGGGTCCACAGAAGAGTCTGACATGCAGGGAGTGTTGTGTGTTCAGCTGTAGAAACTTTTAACATCCTGGCCCACGAGTCAGCCAATCAGGGTGCTGAGAACCACATTTCCATAAGGATGATTGGCTGGGGGACTGGAGGCTCCGCTCAGCTCTGAGCATGGGGAGGAAACGCTCTGCTGAGGAAAACAGCAAAACAACTTTCTGGCTTTCTGTTGTTGATTGCATAGTCTCCAAATGATTTTAGTGATTCATCCTTTAGGAAAGCTTGTTTGGAAAACAAAAGAGGCACAGTTGTTCACAACAAAAGTGATAGTCAACAGCCAAAGAACCGAGTATAATGGAACTCTTTTATTCTTCTTTAAAATAAACTTTAGTCTGATTTCATCTAACCAAATATGTTGATTTCCTAGGAGATGCGTAAGGACTGGATTTAAATTATGAATTAGACAAAGGTTACTGTTTCTGATAAGCATCATTGCTTTATTCATCTTCTTTACAAAATGTGTACAAATAAATATATTTCATTAAGTGTGAAAAAATTCTTAAATTCTAGTGCCAAAAATACAGGATGTCCCAAAAGTTGCCCCAAAGTCACCATACATAGGGAAAATGGGAAATTGTAGCTAAATGTACCTTTATTTACAAAACTATTGATTACAAAATTTTACAAAATATTCATTACATGTTGGCCACCTCTCCGTCAAATTTTGTAATGAATAGTTTGTAAATACATGTACACTTAGCTACGTTTCCCCATTTTCCCTATATATGGTGACTTTAGGGGCAACTTTTGGGACACTATGTATATTTAATACTTACACCATTAAGAGAACTCTACCACTCTCTGCAACAAACAAAAAAGCTATTTTGAGCATTTTTATCTCCTGCAGTCACCTATGTGTGAAAGTGATACATTAATCGGTGCTTTTGGTATTGTGCTCATGAATTTTTACACATACATAAAAATCCACTGTTATTAAGTCGCAAGAAGTTTTAAAAATGACAAAAGAGGAAGCAGAGACAGGCAGTTAGTGAGAAGGATGGAATGGAGCTAATGGCTGTGTCCTGCTGCCTGCTGACCGTTCCCTGTTTGGTAATATTCCATTTTGTCGTAGTTGCTTCGGATTCGAACAGAGCAGGGCCAACATTTTACTTACCAGTTTTTTAAATGTAGGTTTACAAACATTGTTTCCACAGGCCATCTTTGTGGAAATGAGACTAACTCTCCCATGTAGATTAAGCAGAAGTATTTTGCAGTCTCTCCCAGTGACCATTCCTTGGCTAGCTAACAAACCAGCCATTCAGAAGCAATTTTCTTCAGGCTGAAATTATGTGCTGACCTTAGCAGATCACTTCCCATAATAACCCTTCCCCCACCCAACGCTAAACACAATCTGTCTCCTACTCACTGTAATAACGTGCAAATGACTGTAATTTTGCAGACAAGAAACAGCCCAAAGTGAAACGTGTCTAAACAGAGGTCGATTTAAAAAATCAGGGCTATTACCTAAATCTGTAAAATACATATTGTAATAAAACCAGCAACAGCAATCTCCAATAAGTAGTTTTTCAAAAATGTAGCTTGTGTTTTGATCTTTTTCATGCACCCGGTTTCTACTGGCATAAAAGAAAAATCCTTTTTCAGAAATAGTTTCATTACACGCGATGTAAATTGCCTTCCTTTGCTAACTGATCTGCAGACCTTGCTTGGGCACCATTCAGACAGAGCAGCGCATACCACAGTGCAAGAGACCCAGCCAAGCAGAGGTACGATTTCAGACACTTAACACTGACCTACATTGCAATTCTTTCAATGAGAGCAGTATACAAATGTTTTCCTTTAAAAGAATGTGCTGTTTTGCTATATTTTGCTAGTTTCTCTAGAACTGCAAGGCATAAAAGATTCCAATTTGCTTTTTCTTTGAAGGTCAAGGATAAAGAGAGAGAATGGGGAATTACATAAACATATGGGGTTCATAAACATATAAAGTTCTTCAACTTGATATTTCTTGACTATTAAAATTCATTGCAGTCCTAAATCAATTCATGTAATATTTGCTTTATATCATTTCAATTTGTTTAAGCTAACCTGTGTAATAAAAACCTGTCAAGGCTGTCATTATTACTCCCTTCAATGTAGGGTCTATTTGTCAAAATGTAAGGAATTTAAAATGACGGTGTAGAAATGACCTGAAAAGTTAACATAGCAATGTTACACAATGCATATAAGTATACATAGTCACAAAATGTATATTGGAAATGTTTGAGAATGTCTGAGAACACCACTGGTGTCTTTCTTCCCTAAATCTGTGTTTGTGTGCAGGGTCCTCTCCATTGTAGACCAGCTTTTTTTTTTTTTTTTTTTTTTTGAGACAAAGCCTCAAACTGTCACCGTGGGTAGAGGGCTGTGGCATCACAGCTCACAGCAACCTCCAACTCCTGGCTTAAGCAATTGTCTTGCCTCAGGCTCCCAAGTAGCTGGGACTACAGGTGCCTGCCACAATACCCAGCTATTTTTTTGGTTGTAGTTGTCATTGTTTGGTGGGCCCAAGCTGGATTTGAACCCGCCAGCTCAGGAGTATGAGTATTAGGAAGGCTAAACTTAGGCCGCCGAGCCTAGACCAGTTTTTTTACCCTTTGTCTTGGTCCAGTGATATTTCAGGATAGTGCAAAACATCAAATGTTGGATGAAGAACATTGCTCATCTCTTTTTGGTGACAGTTATCAAGAAATGAATCTTGTTAAAAGAACTATAGAAACTTGAATTGGATTTAATATGCAGTTGTAAAAGGCAGAAAGACTTTTTTTCCAAGAGACTTTTAACAAGTTGGAAGTTAGGCTATTACCTATAGGTTAAAAAAATGAAGACCTTCTAGTATTTGCACATGTGTTTACTAAAGCACTTACTCTATATTCCCTGGAAACCAGGGCAGGACACCTGCCCACTGCCTTGGGGCAGGCTTGTTCTGTAAGTAACTCCAGAGAGTTAAGAATTTTCCTCCATAATCTACTTGGATAGCCAGTAAGTTTCTCATTATGTGTAAATTAAGTTCCCTTTCCTATAAATTAGGCCTCTTTCTTGATACATTTTAGGTTTTATTACTTTGTTTTCCACTATTTCCTTTGGTTTTGAGTAATCTTAAGTGCCAATGTTGGCATAGATTTAGAAAAGCTAGGCTCATTTTATAGACTCTTTTCCAAATAAACAAAAACTCAAAAAATGATGTTTGATCCTTAATTATAGCTGCAAAGAAAGACCGCTATATTTTCCTGTGCTTGAAGCCTCTGGCTTCCTCAGTATTGAGATTCTCTGCCCTTAATTAGAACAGAGGAAAAGTCTCTCTTAGGGACCCTCTGATTACCTGGTAAGCAATGTGGCCGGGGTGGGGGTGGGTGGAGGTGGGGGTGTTGATCATGAGGTCCCAAGGAGGGGGTGGTGGTGGTAATTGGAGGTGAGATGACCCTCTTTTTCACCTCTCCATTCCAAATATCTCCTTCTGCTCCTCATCTCTGAGCAGAAACAAGCCAAAATATAAAATTACAAAGATCACACAGCAGACAATAGCATATTGGTATAAATGAAGTATGTGCATATGGATATTAGTATGGAGACAAATACATTTCCAGCTACCTTGATGGGAGATTAAGATAAAATTTTAATTTCTATAAATGCAGTTGAGCTTCTCAATTTTGTGGAAAAAAACAGCTTTGACATTCAAAGCTGGTAGTTAATTATCTTAGTTTTAGTCATGCACTAGTTGGTAGTCCTCTGAGGTCTTTGATCGGCCCCTTTGTCAAACAAAACAAACACAGGAAAAGCAAGCATAACAACACTGATTTATTCAAAAGTCTCTTGGAAGAAATTGGGAAAAAGGAGATGGGGATGGGGTGTAAATTGAGGGTGGAGAAGGTAGAATGGAAGGAAATGCTTTAACTTATCCAAATGGCTCAGTTAAATATGGGTGGAGTTGGGCATAAGCCTTCGTCTTCAGCCAGAGGGAGTTTATCAAAGAGGGTTAAGGTTTGGGGTTCGATGTTGAAGTCAGGGTTATATTCGATTATTTGAGTATTAGGAAGGCTTAACCTTATTTTTAGTTACACTAAATCTGTACTGTAGACCTCGCGATTTGCTTTTAGCAAGAGAATGCATTGAAGGAGCTCCTACCCTTCTTCTATCTCGCTGGGTCTCATTTTCAAAGTCCTTTGAAGTCCTGTTGTTTTAAGAGCTAACCATTGATTTTTCCAAACTAATATAACATATGGGGTATCCATGGGCTCCCAAAGGCTGAAATGTAGATGACACCACTGGGACACAGGAAGTGCCCAAGAGTGACCTGGTCCTTTGAGGAATTACTCTTCTAAAAGAAGAAAAGTTAAAAATCACCATATGGCGCTGTATTATTATCAGTGAGCCATACACAAATGCAGAATCTGTATATTCAGAAACATAAAACAAGGCTCAAAGCTAAAATGGAGGATTGGTGGATAACAGATATTCAACTTGCCCCACTTTATTTGTTAAAGTACAGCTTTGCCTTGAATACAAATTGAGTTAGGGAGATCTACGAACTATTATAGATTGCATTCCTCTGGCTTATGTATTCCAATAAAGGGTGGAAGCTGCTGTTTATTACTATTTGTAGCATCAAATCCAGTTCACTTACAGTGGTGAAACAACTAATTGGCAATTTTTTTATGGACTAAATATGTTGAAAGCTCAAACATGAGTCAATAGCCATTACTTAAAACATGTGACATAAATATTTTTATTGATCCACAGAGTCATCACTGCATATTTACGTCATAAGCTATCTTCTGCCAGCACTAATTCACTTCTTGTGTCCCTTTGACTCCGTTAAGACACATTCTTATATTGCAATTTTTATGTAGAAATTATAATCCCTGTAGTACTGGATCTTTAAAATTTGAGATCATGATGCCAACCATTAAATTCACAGCTTCTTTTGGCTTTGAAATGTCCATTTCAAAACTCCTAAAAATAGTGGAAGATAGCAATGAAAAATTAAAAATAAAATGTGCTCTAAAGACTTCACATATATAAATACATTAGCTTTTATTGTAAAATACTAAACTTGTTATTTCATATTAACCTTTCTTATCTTACGACCTCAGGAATTCCATTCACTTGGTTGCCGGCATTTTCCCTACAACACATTATATTTCAGTGTTTGTGGAGTGCAGACATACAGCACTCAGAGAATTTGGGATCTCCTCCCTCCTCAAATAGGGTTAGATTTGGGGAAAGAGGAATTCTGATGATCTGAGGGTTTAAAAACGCAGAAGGGGACTGTTTAAAAGGTTAATCTTTCTGGTGTATTTATCTCTCACAAGTCTATTTTTTAAAAATTTAGGGTGGCTAGGTGGGGGCTTATTTTCATTTGGGGGCCATGTAACAGCATGGAAAGGATTTGTTACTAATACCAGGGAAGAACCGTTCGTGTAGGGTTGTTAAATGGTTGCCCGCGTTCACACTTCAGTGCTTGTAGACCAGAACACTGGAAACAAAAGGGTTACTTGTTTCCCCACCACCGCCTTTACCCCGAAATCGATTTTTCTTATTTAATCAGAGAGTAAAAAGAGACACAGAGACCCGCCCCCCTCGCATAAGAAAAAAAAATCCAGCAAGGGCAAAGTAGCAGGGGCAGGGTTGAAAGCCAGAAGCTGCAGAACAGAAATTCAGCCCTGGGAGTTGGGCTGCCGAGTCCTCGGAACACGGAAGGGAAGCCAGCAAAACGCTCGCAGTCATTTGCACCCAGCCAGCCTCGCTTTTCTCCTCGCTACGCGCTAGTGGCTCATTTGGCTTCCCTCTGCCACCGAGCGATCACATACATTATTTCCCCCAAGATAACACAATCAAACTTGTATTTACCGACATCCTCTCCTCGCAGCCAGTTTGAGATTTGTTTTAATAAATAAGTGTTTTATGTGAATGATGTAGTAATTGAAACGGGCGCACCATTTTTTTTTTTTTTTCCTTCTTACTGCGGGAGGTTCCTCAACCCCAATCTGGTCGGAAAATAAAACGCTTTGTCTCCACAACCACCCCCCACCGCACCCCCACCCGCTCTCAGTGTGTGTTTTATACGTGTGTATATCTCAACCCCCTACAGTAGCCAAGAGAAAGCAGCTAGCCAATGAGAGAGCCCAGTTTCATAAAAGCTGCTCTCTGATTGGCCTAATGCGAAAGGGCATTGGGAACAAAGAAAAGTCCCTTTCAGGTACAGAGGCTGAGAGCTCCTTTCGCTCCACTCCCCCTGTGTGTGTGTTGTGTTTCAGTCCTGATTTCAGTGTTGCAGAACAAGCTTGTTGTGTGTGTGCACCAGGGGGATTTTGTTTGGTTTTGTTTTTAATTTTAATTTTTTGTTTTTATAAAAAAAAAATACACAGAACGGTCTGTGACATTTGATGGTCCATCTTCTTTAATAATAAATTTGTTGAAGAGATTATAATTTCCAAAATAAAGCGGCTGCAACCAAACACATTCAATGCAGTTAGAAGGAAAAGGTCAACTCGATCCAATACAGACCGTAAGTACGGTTGCGTGGTGTGTCTCTATATAGCACTTAGCGGGGACTTCATGCAGGGGAATGTGCGAGTTTTATGCATAGAAATGAGGAACTAGTTACAGGGTTTGGCTTTTGCATTTAGAACAACAACCCAAGAAGGGTGAATTTTATTCAGTGGAGGGTGAAGCATTTGTAACTTCTTCACACAAATTAAGCTTGACTGGGCACTCGGGGTAAGTTAGAGTAAATTACCTTTTGGGCTCTCACCCAAAGGAGAATAAAAGTGACACAATTCCATATCCTGGTCTGTAGTGTCCAGTTCTCTAGCTCACCTTACCCCCTCTCTCGCCTGTCCTAGCCGGGCAGACCCCCTCCCAAGCCGAGGTAGGAAAATAGGGACAAGGGCAGATCAAGCCGATTTCTGTCTCCTGTGAGATCCCAGTGCCCAATAATTTAATATTAAACAAGGAAATAGTCATCCATTAAATGTAATGGTTATAATTACCATTTTCCACCTCCTTTTAAAAAAACAGGCAGCAAAAATACCATTAAGAGGAAAAAAAAAAGCCCCACCCAACCCAAACAAATTCACAAATAGTAACAATCTTGTGTTTATTACAGGACCAGGGTTGGGCGCTAGCAAAATGTTTTTCTTTGTTTAATACGTGAGGGGGGTCCCTAAAATCCAAGTGGCTGGAGGGGGTGGGCGGAGGACTACCCCCTTCCCCCGGCATTGCGGTCCCTGGCCCCTTTGGGAAAGCTAACAAATTGGAGATAAGTTGAGGAAAGGTTTATAAGGTGTTTCTTTAAAACATCTGCTTTGCTCTTGTGTTCATTACATTTCACTCCTTCCGAACTTCCGAGATCCTAGATCTCAGAGAAATGTTTCACATTCATAACTTGTAGCTTCGCCCACTGCAGGGCGGGGGGGAGGCGGCGGGGGGGGGGGAGTGTGTAGGGGGAGGGTAGAGACCTTCAGCTTTTTTTTAAAGACCAGATCAGTATTTTCTTGATACGCTTGTCACCATTTTTGTTCTCACGACAACCAATTGAGCCCTTGATCCTCACGTGATGTGAAAGGCTTGCACTGTAACAAAATCGCTCCTTTTAGATGGTTGGTTGTTACCAGCTCGCCCATCCCCCTTTCCCAGCCCCGACATTTCCAGCAAAGCGACTCTCCACTTCCAATCCATCAACAATTCATTACTGCTTTTAGCTTCCAAACGCCAGCTAATTAAAAATACTAAGCCAAGCTCCGAGGCCATCTGACTAAACACAGGAGGGGGTGGGCGAGAGGAGGAGGAGAGAAAAAAATAAATCAAAAGGGAGACGCACCGTTTGCCGCGAGTGCAAGAAGGAAAAACTCCCGAGAAAGGTCGCCTTAAAAAAAAAATGTTGTTTTTTTTTTTTTTTTTTGACTCTAATTATCGAATTACCACTTGACTGATTGGCTTGAGCGACAGAGGATATTCCCCTCCCCGCCCCCGGGAACGATACTAGGAACTCAGTTCCTTTTTCTTAAAACAACATAAGACAGGAAAACATCACATCCTTTAGGTTTCGAAGACCGAGCCCATTTTAAACGCCGTTATTCTCCCCACGCCACCGCCCCCCGCCCCGAGCGAATGCGTTATAACTGGTTTATCAGCTCATTGAATCATCTGCGCCCTCCTCCTCCACACCTTTCCTTTTCTTCTCTTGCCCAGCTTCTGATCTCACCCTTTCTTCTGCCTTCCCCTCTGCCGCCTCCTCCCCTTCTTCTTCCCGCTCCTTTTCTCTTAAGTTAGTTCAAGAAATCAAATCTGTCAGGACGGGCGGAAAAATGCCACTTCCAGACTAACAGGCGGAATCCAGCCCGGATTTTCAGTCCTTTCTTCTTATTCTTTCTTCCCTTTCACTAATTTATCCCGATGTTAGCACATTCTGTCTTGTTACTAGCGGACGCCTGTAGGTTTGCTACATGGGATCATTACTTACTGATCACGGTGACTCTGAACTCTGGAACTGAAGGCGGAATGAGAAGTTGGGAAAACTTTTTTCTCTAAGCTCTCTCTCTTTTTTTTGAAAAAAAAAAAAACCCTATTATTCTCGATGCTTGTTAAGAGGAAAAAAAACCTTTGGTGCTTCTGTTGTGAATGTGAAACATTATCTTCCAGCTGTACTGTGATACATTTTTTTAAGGAGAAAAGGACTCCGGTCCGTTTGCCAAAAGGGGGGGTGGGGAGGTGGAATAATGTTATCGAGTGATTATTCTGGCTGAGATGTGTTATTTGGTTTCTTCCTTCTTGATCATTTGGTGTTTAAGTAAAATGAGGCACAGGCTTGTTTGCCGAGTGGAGTGGGAAAGGCATTTTGATTTGCTGGCCTAATTAAAAAATGATAAAGGATTAAAGGTAAGCAATGTCTGTGTGTGTGTGTTTGTATGTGTATGTATATTTATTTATTTATTTTTCTTGACAATCAACTGTTAAAAAGGGGCTGATCCCTTTAAAAACCGTTTTAACTGCTCTTTGTCAAACACACACTCATTTGCGGTCATTGAGGCCACCTTGGCGCAGATCACTTAAAGTGTATGTCTTAATCAGTTTCCTGTACAGTCAGTAGCACCATATTTAACAGACTGAGCAGTTCTGGGACCTGGGAATATGTTACAGTTGTTTAGATGCATTTTTTTTTCTCAAAAAGGCAGATATTTAACTTTTTATGTAACACTGTCTTTCCTATAAAGAAATTCTCTTAAAGACGTGTTATTTATCCCCTCCCCCCCCCCATTGTATAAGCTGTTGCAGAAAAGAGGCTAGGAGGGAGGTATGTATGCGTGTGTAGGGAATTACTGGTTGTTTTTTTTTTCTGTTCCTTACTGGGAACAAAAACCAGATTGCCCAGACAATTTGTAAAAAGAAGTAGTAAAATTAGAAATAAGGAAAATTTAGCAACATTCTATTCGGAAAACTAGCCTCAGAACTTCCAGGTTCTGGTCTTCTAGATTGCAAGATCTAGGGCATGTTTAGGGATGTCTATAAAGCTGTGTTCTTCTTGTCTGAGTGTGCAGGCTGTGCTCCTGGGGTTGAAATATCACAATTCTAAACTTTAAAAAAGAAATATAAAAACCTTTCTGGCCTTGAATCAGATCCTTAAGAGACTTTAATGCTTTTTTAAAAAAGTGATTATCCTCGTGTTGTTGATAAAGGGATTTTCTTTTTAGCTACTGTAAGATGCTGACTGTCATGGGTGTGTTTTGGGGGTTTGGTTATTTTCTTTTAAACCTGATATTGGACTGTGGAGACAATACATGAGCCACCTTACTCTCCATCCTCCCCTGTACCCCTTACTGACTCCCCAGTATTAATCGTTTTTTATTCTGGTAACACCCAGACAAGAAATATTCGACTTTTCCCCCCTTCACAGGAAAAGGTGGACCTGGACTGAAGGGTGTTAAAATCCCTGGACACATTCGTGGGGCAGGAAAAAGAAGAGGAAGATTGGAAGATTTTTTTTTTTTTTCTTTACGAGGAAGCCCAGCGGAGCTAAACGAATGTCCCCTCATCTCCAAAGGAAAGTTCATCGGATTTTTATTCTAGAGAGCCCATCTTCAGGATGTCAGTGAACATTTCTACTGCAGGAAAAGGTGTGGATCCAAATACAGTTGATACTTATGACAGTGGCGATGATTGGGAAATCGGGGTTGGAAATTTAATAATTGATTTGGACGCTGATTTGGAGAAGGACAGACAGAAATTTGAGATGAATAATTCCACCACTACCACTGGCAGCAGCAACTCTAAGGATTGTGGCGGTCCGGCATCCAGTGGGGCCGGTGCTACCGCAGCCTTAGCTGATGGCCTAAAATTTGCTTCTGTTCAGCCCTCTGCTCCCCAGGGGAATTCACACAAAGAGACCAGCAAATCAAAAGTGAAAAGGAGTAAAACTTCTAAGGATGCTAATAAATCTCTGCCTTCTGCTGCCTTGTATGGGATTCCCGAGATCAGCAGCACTGGCAAGAGGCAGGAAGTCCAAGGGCGCCCTGGAGAGGCAACTGGCATGAATTCAGCGCTGGGTCAAAGTGTGAGCAGCGGCGGCAGCGGCAACCCAAACAGCAACGGTACCAGCGCCGGCACCTCCGCTGCCACCGCGGGGGCAGGCTCCAGTGGGAAAGGCAAAGAGGAGAAGCCAGGTAAAAGCCAGAGCAGCCGAGGCGCCAAGCGGGATAAGGATGCGGGGAAATCCAGGAAGGACAAACACGACCTGCTTCAGGGCCACCAGAATGGCGGTGGCGGCCAGGCCCCTTCCGGGGGGCACCTCTATGGCTTTGGGGCCAAGAGCAATGGAGGTGGCGCGAGCCCCTTCCACTGCGGGGGCACTGGGAGTGGCAGCGCCGCTGCAGGGGAAGTTAGCAAAAGTGCCCCGGATTCAGGGCTCATGGGAAACTCTGTGTTGGTAAAGAAGGAAGAGGAGGAGGAGGAGAGCCACAGGCGAATCAAGAAACTGAAAACTGAGAAGGTAGGATAAAGTCGCCTTCCTCCATGTCCTACTCTCCTGTGTGCATCTGTGTGGGGGTGCGGGGGTGCCTCTCGTGTGCCTCACTTCTTTGTGCCTTCTGGTTCTTTGTGAGAATGTGACATGCATCCTTTAACAGCGAAATTTGATCCGGGGAGTCTGCAGGGGTGCAGTGTTGTGGCTCTTGCTTCTGCTGGCCTTGCTTCTGCTGCTGTTCGTGATGCTAGTGTTTGGGTCCCCAAGTGGGAGGGCCTGAGCGTTCTAAGGACCTTTTGCCCTGTAGGTGGGCTTCTGGCCAGTCAGCAAGTTGTGCTGTGCTTTTAACAGGAACTCTTTCTTTCAGGAACCCACTTGACTTTTCTGGTTTGTGCCCTTAGAACTGCCTCCTGTTTTACTTTGCTCATCCTGGTATTGCTGGTAATGTGTCCTTAGGTGCAGGGTTCAAGTCCCCTCCTTGGAGGCCAGTGGCCAGGATTCTGATTTATACTTCAGCTTCCTCCTATTTACTTTCCTTAAATAGATCTATCATAGGGTGTCCTCGGAAGGGTTCTTGTTATTGGTCCTGCCTTAAACCCCAAGCGTGGTGTTTTGGTTCTTTAGTTTCATACCTGGGCAAAAAAACTGGCTGGTTTTGGTGGCTGTTAGCACTCTCCCCTTGTTCTCAGCTGGAGATCGGAGAGTGTTAACACTGGGACACCTAGGCTAACTGACAAGCTGGAAGGCTGGTAAGAAGAGTGAAATAGACCTAGTGGGTTTCTGTTTTTGAAATAAGACACAGCTACAGGGGATGTGGACAGTGAAGAGTGAAACAGTACTAGAATTACGTGTTACATTTGAACAGTGTGAGTAGTGGATTGAGGCCATTCGGATGCTCTTTTCATCTCTGTACAAGTCAGTAGTTAGACACTGCTTTGGAAAAACTGCCTCCTTGGTGTGCTGCTTTTGTCAGAGGCCTGTATCTTAACTGGCCTTGGTAATTGTTGTGCATTGAGTAATGTCTGGGAACAGAAGATGCTCTGTCCCCTAGGCAGACTGAAAGCGAGTTGGGGGAGAGGGCGATATTTCTATAAAGTTAATCTTTGGATTAATCCTACAGGTTGCTCCTTGCAGAAACGACATTTCTAATCATGTGGTGGGTGGCGTGGCTGTTTGGAAACATGCTTATTAAATAATTTGGTCTTTTGCTATTTCTGTAAGTGCTGGTAATATGCCTTTGGATAATTATCTCTGTGTAAAATTGTTCACTGCTCTCTATTTAAACCTTTATATTTTTCTTTTTGTGTGTTCAAAATGTAAGTGGGAGGACAGGAATAAAGTTTCGATTTTAGAAGAGGAGGGATGTACATTGGGATGTAGATAAAGCCAAACTCTCAACAGCCTCTGTAGATTTTTTATTATTATCCCTGATGTACACTGATCTATGAATTTATATGACTGTTCTAAAAAGTTCAGGGTTTTGATTGTTAAGTTTCAATGTATAGTTTCACATAATTTCTGCTTAAAGGCCTTCTAAAATGTTCTTATTACCTAGTACAGTAGGGCATTTACTTTTGTTGCCAACAGTCTTCAAATTGCAGTTCTAATCTGGTTTAACTATCTAGATGAATTGCCCTAATCCAGAGCTCACAATGGCTGTGGTTAAGGAGTCAGAGCCATTTGATTGGATTCACTGGCTGCTTGGAATGTGGGAGGTACTGCCCTTTTGCATTCCCCTTAGCCTTTTAATCTTCCAGCCAAATGTTCACATTCAACAATTTTGTTTAGCTGGCAATCGGAACATTTCAGTATCTCAAAGGCTGCTGTCATGGCAACTGAGATTAGAGCATGGGGTCGTTTCTCTCCAGTTTCTGTGTTCTTTTCACTTTCCAGTCGCAGAGGAAACTAACTGGATGAAGAATGGAAGAATTAAATTATTCACATACATGCAGCTCATCTTCAATCGGAGCAGTATAAATGTGATAAAATGAATTACATAAACGAAGAGCAAACAGGTCATGGAGGGTCTGGCGTGGGGGAGGGGATTCTCCCCTGGCCCTGTGCAGAGAGGAAGCTGTACCGCCAACCTCAGCCACTGGAGTTGGCACAGGGGCCTCTCGAAGGCTTGGGTCCAGGGGCTTGGATCCTGCAGCGCTGGCCATTCTGTCCAGCTGGGATGCTGGATCTCAAACACTGTGCCTTGAGCAGTTCCTCCCCACTGCTCACCCCGCTACCCCACCCCAGAAGGACTTCTCTTAAGAATGCTTTCATCCTTGGCACTCCGAGATGGCACTCCCTTGTTTGAATGCCACCCAGGAAAGTAGTAACTTTAATTCCACCAACTAGTGGTTGTGTCAAATTAGGCATCAGTTCAGAAAATAGTTCCTAATGATACCAGGATACTTACTTACCCATAGTAAAGATTTAGCAGTGACAGGCTTTGCCTGACAAAATACTTTAACACTAAGGCAACTTTGAGAAAGGTTTATTTTTTTCTTTTTTTGACATTTTCTACAATGTTTTGATTTCAGCCTTGATTATCTGGGTTTGTGAAGAGTTCACCCGTGAACAGGGAGGCGGAGTGTGATGCATGTGTTGGTTGGAAGGTCCACAGGAGATTCATCAGACTTGCTGTCACGGGTTAATTTTCACAGTGTGCTGAAATGTCTATTTTTGGTCTGTTTATTCTGTTTCCTCACTACACAAAGTCATGTAAAACATGATAAATTGGACCTTATGAAACCTAATTAAATCAATGAGTGTTCTACTCCTTTATGTGGAAACCACAAGTATGTTGTAAAAGTCGCCACTCCCTTAATACGTGAACAAAATCAAAACATGCCATAATTCTAAGACGTTTGAGCTACGTTTCTATAGCCCATTTTGTGGTTAAGCCACCAGTGACATGTCTGAATAAGTACATTTGGTGGGTTGGCTTTTGGTTGTCAAGACCTGCCTTTCCACCCTCCCTCCTTTCTTCTGAAGCATAGTAGCCTTGCACTGAAGCTCTTGATGTATGTGTCTTACAGTCCTGAATTACCAGATAGGGAGACATTTGGCTGGGCTAAATAAATAATTATATAGAGTTTATGAGTTTATTGATCTCTGAAAAATTGGAAGTACATAGATTCTTAAAATTCTTAAAAGCAGCTGACATTAAAGGCGCAGGAAGTCATGGACATCACAGAAGGGCATTTAGTTATGTCATATCTTTGTGTCTCAATACATATTCAGGGAAGAGAATTGTTTCTGTAATAGCATATTGCTTTCATTAAGATGGTCCTTGTCATAAAGGGAGTGTCTAGAAATGGACTTGTCTATAAAGGATATCATTCATTGTATTTTATTCTCCTGTAGAAGCCTTTTTACACGTCACTAGGGAATTCTGGCACATTTTCTAAGTGAGTGTGAGCAGTTTAAGAACATATTTTGATTAATGAGTTTTGTGGATGATATATTTTTTTAAAGTAGGCCGCCTGTATGAATTCTGCTTAGCGAGTGCAGTTTATCTCCTGTGAAATAAAAGGGCAGAAAGGTCACTTACTATAATTAAAGAACAAAGTCCATTGTTGTTGGACAGCAAACTGTTTTGAAAGCTACATAAGGGATTTAGCTGTTAAAACTGTTGGTAACTAAGGTTGGCTTCCGATAAGCATTGACCAGTGCCTTACTTTTCCACAGGCTTCTTTCAGAGGCTGACAGGGAATTTTGAGGTGAGCACAGAGGAGCTGCCCTTTCCCCAAGGAAGTTCTCTGTGAGAACTGCTGGACCTTGGAGTATTTATGCGATCAGGCCCACCACTGAATTCTGAGTTTAGTGTTTGAAATCTGTTAGGTTTGCTGGAGAGACACAAAAATAGGCACAACCAGTCAAGGGTGTTGGAGGTAAATAACATTTCTGCAACTTTTAATAACTTTGTAAATAGTCTGTAAAAGAAAGAAAAGTGGGAGGAGGGATTGATAGTCCAAATGTCACCAGGTTAAGAATGCTCTTCAAGTGAAATTGCTTGGCGGCAAGATGTTTTTAATTAAGAGTGTTATATAGACTTATTTTTCCTAAGCAGCATTTTATAGTTAGTAAATGAAATGTATGCCGAAAGTGCTAAGCAGAAATCTCCCTAACCACAGAGGTGTTCAATAACCAGATTCAAACAACATGGAAAGTACCATCTGTTCTTCGTTTTCAGCATGAAAAACAGGGATTGAATGGCTGAGATTTGCTCCAATTTTGACGGTGTCTCTGTGTGTGTGTGTTTTAATTTAAAAAAGTTCACCTGGTACTTCATAGAAACTCACAATTGCAGTAATATGAGCAACACTGTGAAAACATATGTTCCGACATTTATTTTAACCAGTTCCACTTTTATTTAAAAGATTTCCAGAAGCTCAGCCAGTGAACACTTTATAATGGTTATCCAGTTCCTGCAGGCAATCACAATGAGGGGTCAGTTCTTCAAAGATCTGACTAATAGTCAGTACCTGAATTATTCTTTCAATCCCTCTCCCCGCCCCAGGCAAAGGGGGGGAAGTTCTCAGGCCTAAAGCTGGTCAGCATTTATCGGTTAATCTAATTGTGTGCGATATTGCTGTGGACTGGTGTTTCCCATACGCAGACCTTGCTCTTGTTCAGAACTGGAATCTAGGATTGTTGATAACAAGGAAAATTATCTTTCTGCGGGTAACTTTTGAGTCCTTGACTTTTAGACACCTAAGATTCTCCCTTCTGGGGTTTAGTTAGAGCCCTGGGTAAAACATTATCCGGCCTTTGTTTGAGGGCTTTTCTTGAAGCTAATGACTGGGCTTGTGCCTCCCTGAGATAAATGACATTATCTCTGAGTGGGCTGACAGGAAACAGACATGTTAATGGTGAAGCTGCAGGGAGGATCCGCTAGGGTTCTGACAAAAGAGTGGAGAAAGAGACCCCTGGTTGTGGTCATTAACACATAATGCATTCTTGCTCTTCCTAAGAGGCCCTTGATAATTGGAAAGCTATTTTAGCCACAAGCACTTAAATCATAAATCTGGTACTCCTCTTTCCTTTGCATTCTTAAAAGTAGCAAAGTAATGTTTTTCTTTTTTGTTAACAAGTGTGCAGTCTGGGTTTTTAATAGTTCTAAGATTCCCCAGTAATGTTTGGGAGAACTGCATATTGGGCTGTATTTACCCATTGGAGATGGCTCTTTGTCTTTGGACTTTGCTCAGCCATTCCTCTAACAAAGTGAGAAAGTGGGAACAGAGGTAAAAAGAAGTCAATTTTGTACTTGAAGCCATCTCGTGGGAGAGGGATAAAAAGCTCTGATAAGTTGGGAAAAGAATTTTTTGCTTAGTGATTTGAATGTGATGAAACCTGCTTTTTTGAACTGTATGTTTAAAAAAGTCATGGGTATAATTGAGTTTCAGTGCAATTTAAACTCTGCTTTTTGAATGAAGATAATTGCCATGTTGAACACACTTTAGAGGTGTAGAAGAGGTGGAAGGATCATGTTATTCTATTCTTTAATATTAAGCACTGGAAGTTTTTCATAGTAATTACTGCAGCACAGCATAGTTTTGATTGCCAGCACTCTGAACTTGCCAGCGATCTGAACATCAAGCGTTTGCTTGAATACTTAACAGTTTATTTCTATTTGTGTAGCTGCCTTATACAATGTTGAAGCCAAAACTAATACTGGGCTCTCCTCGTTAGCAACATCTTTGTGGATATAACCCTTCTGTCCTAGGGTAGTTGTCAATAAATGGTATTTATACCCTCTTAATGTAGTCATCTAAGAGTATCAGGAAAGAACAGGTGAATCCCCTGCCTCTGTAATGACTTTAGGTGTCATTATAGAGGCCATCATACAGTATTAAATGTATCATGCTGGTGCCCTGTATGGAAATGGACTGGTGTTTCATTAGGTGTGTGTGTAAATGTAATGGAGGATATAGATATTGGATTGGGAATAGTTAGTGTGAGCTTTATTCTTTTTAAGAAAGGTCACTGTTGATTTTATATTCCACTGAGCTACAGAGTTAGATGGGCCCCTCCCTTTGGGTCCATTTCTCTCTCCCAGCTGAAGTTACACTAGTAACTACTTGCTCTCTGTTGCAAGTTCTTTTTAAATTAAGCTAAAGGTTTTTGGCAGCTGGAACATAGCTTTTGCAACTGAATGAAACGTTGTTAAACTTTTCATAGTTGATTGACCAGCAGTTTGGCTGTTTGTAATGTTATTTTGAGAGCTGGGAGGACATTCAAGAAGGTGAGACTAGCACTTTGCTCCTAAAGCTGATTTTTGCATATTTGCTAAATTTTGCTTAGATCTACCTTTGAGAATGTAGAAGAGATTATAGGTTTTGCATGTGGAACTGAGATGATCACAAAGCAAATACTTAAATTTTGATAGGTCAGTAGGTCTTGAACCACAGGGATCTCATCTGGTATTCAGAAGGTTTTCCCCCAGTGAAGCTAAATAAAAACTTAGAAGTATATATTATAGTTGTAATGGAGAATTCAAAGGAAAGGGTGTTTCAGTTAGAACAAATGGGTTAGAAATGGTGAACAAACATTACTGCTGGGTTTTGAAAGCCGCTTTCTCTTCTCTGTCATCCCCACCCCCCAACCTAGTTTGATTATTATTCACTGTGACTATTCTGGCTCAAACACAGAGCTTTCAGCCTCCTGGGAATGCTCATTGTTAGCTAGCACCTTAAGAAAAATGTGCCTACAGGGGCATTTAGGCATATTCCAATAATGCCATATAAATGCAGCTTTCAGTTTTAAAAAAGCAAATAAAAATATATTGATTATATTTTGTGTTGTACATAATGATTTTAGAAAGCAGATATTGAGGTTGTGGAATTGGCTTATTATGTTAACCAGAGAGCAGATGGCATGGTGCCACAGACGTATAATTTTACTTAAAGGGACTTTTAAGGTTTTGATGTGTTTTCTTTTCCTCTTATTTCCCTGATGGCTTCTTTTTATTGAAGGGTAACTTAAGGAGACCTGGTAGCAATTTTACTGCCTTCCCCTGACAGTTTGAAATAATAGCTTGGTCTTTGGTTGCACTGATCTTCTACCAGTCAACTTGATTCTGGTTTTCGTCATGTGGCAACGGATTAAAAAAAAAAAAAGTGTTTGTTGTATGTTTTAAGAAATGGACCCTTTTATATGCCTCAATTAGCAACAGACGACAAAGTTCCAATTGGTCACACTTTCATAAACTCCTGGAAGTCACTGTTTGTCCTTTTGATTAAAGAAAACTCCTGGTTTAGTTTCTTAGGAAAGCACATCTGGCCCTCTGGCTGCTTTTCGTACACCTTTTTGTCCTTCGAATTAGCCACTGAAAGTTCAGAGGTCGCATTTAAGTTGTTCCCAGTTTGGGTTAGCAAGTTTTCCCCATGTTGGAGGGCTGTGCTTTTTTTGATGACTGTGCTCAGCACGTGTTTGAATTCAGTTGGCATAGAAGTGCCATTTGGTTCTGTGGGTAGATTTTATCGTTTTTATCCGTTCTTCACCTAAAACATCATCTGGATGAGCTGGAAACCCCCCCAAACTGTGCATAACCAGCACAGATTACTTCTGGACTTCCTGTCACCTCCTTGGCTGATTTTACGGATGGCTCATGTTAAAAACAACAAAAATGTTTGAATTGGAAGGGTGGAAGCCTCGGGTTTTCATTCTTCATGGAGAACTGTTTATTTGTGTGTGGTTCACCACAGTACATGGCTAATGCTATCAAATCTGTGCTTTATTATAGGTTTATGACTAGCACAGCAGCACTTTGGTTACGTGTGCCCGTGCTTTAGTTCTTTGCCAATTCCTTTGTGATGGAAATGAAATTAGAACAGAATCTTTGCAGCGAAGGGGAAAATAGACACAACACATAGAAACTCTCCCTTGAGCCAGTTCAGAAGCAAGCAGTGGTGATTAAAATAAAAAAATAAATAAATATGTTAACTACAGAGAAAAATACTTCAGGTTAACTTTTCCGTGAAAACACATGGAAGACGAGCTGAACGCAGATGGAGGCTGCCTCCGCACCCAGACGTTAGCCCTTTGTATCCTCTGACATTTTAGTAATTGATCGAAAAGCAATTCACAAGCCCCGATCTTTGAAATGCTCTGAAGGTAGCTTTTGAGCTCAGTAATACTGTTTGCTTCTGCTCCCCAAAGGGGGCAAACAAGACTTTAAAACGGAGCCATCGGGCTTTCCCGCAGCATCCACCTGCATTTGGCCAACTGTCTCCATTTACATTCCCTGCCCCAACCCTGCACCAGCCTCGCCCGTGATGCCGCGGCAGATGCCAGACCCTGAGCGAGAAAGGAGCAGCTGTTTCCATTACTCCGTGGCTGTGCTATCCTGCACAATCTGCTTTCTTTTTCTTTCCTCCCTTCCCCCCAGTTTTAAAATAAAGCAGCCTTCCCTCCCTTTGCAGCATCCTCCCGTCGATCAGTCTGCAGGTTTTCTATCTTATCAGTAGCGCGCCTGGCTTTCTGCAGGAGCCGCGTTTATTGTTTTCTCCGCGGGAGCAGATGGAGGCCCGGGGCTCCCGGGGGCGTGGCCGCTGGCGCCGGGCCGGGCGCGCTCCCGACGGGCTGGCGGGGGCGTGCAACCGGGGGCGCGCCCTCCTTCCCGCGGGGGACCGTTTATGGCCCTGAGCGCTGTAAATCTGTCAGCTCTTCACGACGCCTTCACCTCTTTCTTCATTTGCTCCAGCTTCTAGTTTGACAACGTTCCCCTGAGGCGGAATTCTAATCTGCTTCCAATTAGTTGCAAAATGTGACTGAAATTTCCACATTATGACTGCTGTTTTACTTGCACGCACACATCTAGAAACAAATTAATGCTCTTGAATATTTAGTTTTTGAGCCCTTGGATTTACTTTAAGAGGAAGAGTTTCCAACTGTTGGGAATGACTTCCAGGATTTGCACACACACTCCCCCCCCAAGCCTCACATCTACTGGATCTATTAAGATAAAACAAAACAAAAACAACTATAGTTGGGGTTTCCGCCCCCATCCCTTAACAAGCCTTTTCCATTTTCAGCGTTTCCCCAAATGTATTGCATATGTGTAAGTTATGCAAATGAATTTGGGAATATTTCTAAAATAAACAATACAAGGATGTTTGGCTAAGAAGGAGTCCCTATGTGGTGTTTTAATAGAAGAGAAATGCACACAATTTTATTTGGCCAAAATACAAAGACTTTTGTTCTATACGTCTAAATGCTTTCATATCTGAACGTTGTAAACCCAAATAAACGAATTGGGCGTTTATTTGGCTTGACACAAATATAAGGGCAGCATTAAAGATGTCACTATGGACATTAGCGTGTACCCTGCAAGTTTGTGTTTGGGTCCTTGGAGCACCCCGTCACTAAGCTGGTGGACGTCTGGTGCTGTGTGTAACCCGTGGGGTGGGCAGGTTCTTAGGACTTTGGTTTTCCCTCTATCCTTGCATATAAAGCAACTTAGAAGAACGACTGTGCTCTGGGTTTGGGGGTGGTTCTCTTTTGAGTGTGATCATCACCTCACCGCTATTTCTTCCTCTTCAGTAATTTATTTATTCTGTTTACAAAGATGCTGATCTGTTTGGTTATATGTAAATATTAGCATTGTTTAAGTCTTGCTGTGGAGGTCAAGTTAAGACAGCCATTTTATTACTTGCCTTAAAGACTTCCTCAAGTAGGGGAGGCAGTGGATCTCTGGGTTATTATTTGTGGAGAGGTGCTGCTCTTAATGTAAACAGTGAAATTTACTGGTGCATTTTATAGTAGAGTTCAGTACTCAAGCATCTTGGCAGATTGGCATCAACAGTAATAATGGGCTTTAAAGAGGTGTGAAGGATTTTATTGATGGTAAAGTGGTTATGTTGATCACATCACTGTATTTCTAAGTAACACTTTCGCATTTAAATGATGCATCAGTTTTTTTAACATTGTTATATACAATCATAAAAACCATAGATTGAGTGATTTATAATGCCCTTTTTATGTGCTATTTCAATCTTTCTGTAATCAGGAACTGGAGCATTTAAACCAAATCTTTGTTTTTTTTTTGAGATAGTGAGACTCTGTGCAAAGGAGGGGGTGCAATGACTTGAACATATCTCACTGCAATCTGCAGTTCTAGGGTTCAAGTCATCCTCCTGTCTCAGCCTCCAAGTAGCTGGGAATATAGGCGCGTACCACCATACCTGGCTAATATTAAAAAATCTTTCTTTGTAGGGAAAAATTTCTCCATGTTACCCAGAAAGTGATCTTCCTCCCTTCACCTCCCAAAGAGCTAGAATTACAGGCATGAGCCACCACACTCATTTAAAATTATTTATTATACATAGAATATAAACTGTTTAAGTGATTTTATGAAAATACTTATTTTTAGCTATGCCAGAATTCTACGGAAGTAGGAGTGCTATTTGTATTGCTTGCTTTCTTCTTACTCAGTGACTGATAGAAAAAAAATAGCCAAGTTGAAATTCTTAAAAAAATTTAGAACACAAGGGCCTTCAGATTGCAGAGACCTCCTTGGTTAGAAAAAAAGTTGTGGCTCCATAGTGAAGTGCTCACAATAGGCCCAATTGTGGTAGCCCCCTCAAGTCCTGGGGTTCATTAATTACCCTTTAATGAGGTCAGTTAGCCTGGGCTCTTTCCCTACCTTGGGAGGAAAAGCACACAAGACAGTTGGAGTTCAAGTGGATCTTGCTGTATTTGCAACTTAGCATAACTGCTTTGAAGGCCCCCAGGGTGCTTAATTGGGGCCAGGCATTTTGGTTTGGTGGGGGGAGACTACACACAGCTCCTCATTGTGCAGTAGAAGCCACTGTGCATCTTGGAAGCATTACATGCTTTTGTTGATGGTGCATAGTTTTATAAACTCCAAATGAGCTTATTGCCTTTTAACCATTGGGAAAGCAAAATAATGGAAGAACCTAGAAGTCTTTGGGTTGGGCAGTCGCCAAGCTGTTCAGAAAAAAAAAAAAAAAAAAGAATGAATGGTTTAATTGTAGAGCAAACCATTTGTTTACAGATTAAGCTAACTCCACAGTCACCAAATCCTAAGCACTAGGGAGGTGGAAGAATGAGGCTGGAAGGTACAGAAATTGAATGGCCAGTGTTATGTTTTGTGATGAGGCTCAGTTGTTTTCACCCTCCTCCCCACCCCCCTTCACAAAGGAAGCAAAGTAAGAATTGTTTAAGGGTGAGAATGGTTTGGCCAAATGCACTTTTTTAAGAGCGAGGGGAGGAAGGGGGAGGCAGGTTGTTATTTCTTTCCTCCCTGGTTAGCTAAAAACTTCTTCAGGCTGAGAGGCGCTGTGAAGACTGTTGCTGATTCTTCCATTTTGTTGAAATGAGGGGGAATGGTGGTGGTGGTGGAGGTAGGGAATAAAAAAGTAGAACAAAGATGTGTGGGAAAGGAGGGTGGCTGGTGTAGAGCTTTTGTTGCAAGGGCCCTAGGCAAGGCATTTTCTTGAATAATTGGGGCCGGTTACAGAAATTCCCCACTATTTCATTAGTGAGTGGCCATGTTTCTAAATAAAAAGGGACTCTCCAGCAACAGCAGTGAAGTGGTTACAGCACTTTGGTTGAGAAGACCTGTTGCCTGGCAGCCTGAATTTCAGGATGCCTTTTTTTTTTTCTTTAACATACATGCATTTTTTAAGGAGTAGATTATATTTAACACTAGCAGACCAGAAATCATGGTTTTGCCCCCTTTGTAGTTCTAGCTTGTCCTTCTAATCTTCTGGTGAATAATTAGGCTTATGGAAATCTCTAGTCTAGAGTTGTTTGTTAGAAGTGTCATTCTAAACACTTCCCATTCACTTTTTATTTTTACATTTATCTCGGTAGTGAAACCCTTTATCTCAATCTGCTCTTTGGTGTATAAACTATCACCCTTTTCTGATAACTCAGGATACTTACAGGTATTGTTCTCAAAGATACCATTATCTTTGTATTCTGTTCAACCATGAAAAAGGTCATTTATTTAGCAATGTTGAAATCATTTATTTATTACTTGATACATATTTGACACATTGAACTTTTAAATGGTTTAATTGGCTTAAGGTGATCTTGTTTTGTTTTTCTCCTTGTTTTAATTTCTGGTACTATTATCTTGATTTCATGATCCTTTTTCTTTTTTTGTCACTATAGCTGTCTCAAGCTGTCACCATCAGTAGAGTGCTGTGGTAGTGTGCCGTAGTGTCACAGCCCACAACAACCTCGAACTCTTAGGCTTAAGTAATTCTCTTGCCTCAGCCTCCTAAGTAGCTGGGACTACAGGTGCTCCCCACAACACCTGGCTATTTTTTTGTTGCACTTTTCATTGTTTTTAGCTGGCCCAGGCCAGGTTCGAACCTGCCAGCTTTGGTGTATGTGGCGATGCTATAACCACTGTGCTATGAGCACCGAGCCTTATGATCATTTTTTAATGGCATAATTTTTTTTTTTTTTTTGGCCTGTTTTTGGCCGGGGCTGGGTTTGAACCCACCACCTCCAGCATATGCGGCCAGCACCCTACTCCTTTAAGCCACAGGCACCACCCTTAATGGGATAATTTTTGAACCCATATCATTGTCTGATAGCTTCTTTTATAGATCTGTTTCTTCTGGGAGTTAGTTAATATCAGGAAGATTATAAGTAAGAATTGAGAACCAAAGAGGGTGTGAAAAACTAGGTCTAAATGCTTTCATCCCGTCAAATAGCTAGTGATATTTTTTTTTAAAGTTTTTATTCATTTTTTTATTAAGTCATAAACACATAGATCATGTATACAATAATGCATTTATGGGGTACGATGTGCTGATTTTATATACTATTTGGAATGCTTATATCGAACTAGTTAATATATCCTTTCACCTCACTTACTTATTGTGTTAAGACATTTATACTCTATACTTAATAGATTAGACATGTACCCTTACAATATGTACCATAGGTGTAGTCCCTCCATTTACCCTCCCTCCGACAAACCTTCCCCTTCCTTCCCCTCCCCCTCCTCTTCCTTCATCCTGGGCTATAGTCATGATTTATCTTTCATATGAAAGTGTGAGTAATTGTAAATTGGTTTCATAATAGTACTGAGTACATTGGATACTTTTTAAAGTGCAAGTCTTCATTCTAGATGCTTTTCTATTGATACAGCAGAACCTCTGTAAGTTGACCACTCAAGGGATTGTAACGAACTGGTCAACATACAAAGGTGATCAACAGAAGGAAGTAGGCCTAGTGCACTGATAACGTACACGTGGTACATGTCTGGTCTGTGAAAATTAGGTTAACTTGAGATGTTCAATGTACGGTGGGTGATCAGCTAGGGAAATTCTACTGTATTTTTTGTTTAGTGAGAAAATAGATTGAATTTTAGCTTTGTGATCATCCGACATAATTTTTAAAACTCCAAACTTTAAAATCTCATAAAATGTTACACTGGCATAGTCACTAAGTACACTAAGTTTTTGTACACACATTTTTAAAGAATCATGGTCTGGGGGGATAATAGTTTATCAAAGTGGTAAAACCCTACAAATGTTTACCTAAATTTGCTTTCTTTGGCTGTTTGAATGTTAATAGGGCCTCATTCTAGGTTAACTTAGTAAACCAAATTAAAAATGCAAAAAAAAAGAAAAAATGGCTTCAGTTAATATTTACAACAGCCCAGAGGCTGTGCGATTTTTTTTTTTTTTTTTTTTTTTTGATGCAGAGAGCCCAAGCTGTTGCTCTGGGAAGAGTGCTGGGGAATCATAGCTCACAGCAACCTCCAACTCCTGGGCTTAAGCGATTCTGTTGCCTCAGCCTCCCAAGTAGCTGGGACTACAGGCGCCCACCACAACGCCTGGCTATTTTTTTTTTATTGCAGCTTTTGTTGTTGTTTGGCGGGCCTGGGCTGGGTTCAAAACCTCCAGCTCAGGTGTATGGCTGGCGCCTTAGCCCCTTGAGCCATAGGCGTGGAGCCGAAGCTGTGCAATCTTAATACCACTTTGCAGTTTAATCCCCCCAGGAAAGAAAGCTTTTTACCAAATTGTCAGTATCTCCACAGTGCTCTTGAGGATTTTAAAAAGGCACCTGCTAAACATAACATTTATTTCAGTAAGTTAAGTCCATGTTCACAGGCAGCACCAAGAATGGAGAGTTAGGTGCCAGCTGCTTAGCTTTCTGCCCCTCTAAATTTAATATTAACAAGAGTTCTCTGTCTTTTGTTCCTCCCCTCTAACCCATTCTTCTGTATATGGTTTAAGTGGATTCTTTTTGTTGCCCATATAAAATGGGAAAGGAAAAACACTCACCTAAGACAATTTGAAAATGATTGTTATAAACATGCTTACACCAAAGTCTAATACTCTCTTAGCTGACATTAAAGGCTTAAAGTCCCCTTTGAAAGGCCAGCATGTGCCTCCATACTCATTAGCCTGCTATAAATTCATGCATGTCACTTTCTTGTAAATACTAGTTTTTTTGATTTACCTGGAGATGGGTACAGTGAGGAATTACTTCCAGGAGATAATCCTGTCCCATTTTAAATTGATAGAAGTTCTGTAATATGTATAGTTATGTACTGGTGATTGGATGACAACACAAAATCACTTGTCCTTACTGGATTTTGGGAGTCTAAGTGTCCTTAATCTTAAACACTGTTAACATTTTCTGTTCTGACAGTAGTAATAAACTCTGAGGAGGTCTGAAGATTTTTACCTGAAAAACTTAGAAAGTGCCTCTTCACCTCGATTCTGAATTTGGGGAGCAGCTTGCCACTATGCACCAGTAGTAGGAGGAAGTTAAACGGTGATGAAAAAATAGGTAATGGGGCGATGTCTATGCTCCGTGGGTAGGGTGCCCGGCCACATACACCGAACCTGGTGGGTTCAAACCTGGCCCAGGCCTGCTGAAACAACAGTGACAACTGAAGCAACAATAACAAAAAAATAGCCAGGCGTGGTTGCGGGCGTTTGTAGTCTCAGCTACTTGGGAGGCTGAGGCAAGAGAATCGCTTAAGCCCCAAAGTTTGAGGTTGCTGTGAGCTGTGACGCCACAGCACTCCACTCAGGGCAACATAGTGAGACTCTGTCTCCAAAACAAAGAAAAAAGAAAAAGAAAAAGTTTTGTCTGTAAAATGAATTCTGAAAGGTGTTCGAAGATTTTATTTTGGATTTATTGTGACTCACTTTGGGAGCTGAGGAATAATACTCACTGTACAAAAATTCCGTGCAGTGAGCTGTTCCTTCTTCCGAGTTCTTTGAGCCTGAATGTGTGTGCATAATTAGAAAGATTATTGAAGAGAGAATGTTTTGCTGTGGTAGATGTGGTTTAAATCCTAGCACTGAGTGTAGCATTTCCTTTCTCAGCTTACCCACAAAATCTGTGACTAATTTAGTGAATGTGAAGATTTTTGTCCAGATGGTTAGGTTTAATTGTAAAAACTGGAAAGATTTCAAAGCACCCTTTGGGGGAATGCGGGAAACAACAAGTAAACACCCAAAAAGAATTAAAAGTAACCATAGGATCACTAAATATAGCATATAGGCATATTTTATATTTATAAACACACCGAGGCACATATACTTAAACATACACACATATATACAGAGGGTGCCAAAAAAATGTATGCACATTTTAAGAAAAGAGAAAACGGAATAAAAATTGTACTACTCATTGTATACTAATGATGGCTGTTATTTTGTGTATTGTACCTTGTGTCTCTTATAATTACAGAAGTCAAAGATTACCTGTTTTAATACAGTCTTCTCCTTTCTTAAAATGTGTACACATTTTCTTTTTAGCACCTTTTGTATGTACCGTATTTGCCATCAGGAAAAGCTTAAAGAATTCCTTTTTTTTGCAGTTTTTGGCCGGGGCTGGGTTTGAACCTGCTACCTCCAGCCTATGGGGCTGGCGCCCTACTCCTTTGAGCCTCAGGCGCCGCCCAAGAATTCTTTGTAATAGCGGGAACAAATAAAGTCTAGAAGAAGTGTTGTTTTTAATGTTTAAGGATTTATTAGTTCCGTTCTTGAGTGTTTCCTGAGGTATGTGTGTTCAGACTTTCCTCACGGTCCAGGCTAGGTTTCCCCGGAGTGTGTTAAGATACCACTTTCCCGTAGCTGGCTATTCTGGGTTAAGGAGTTTTGGTAGTTAATCTCACCAAACCTGAGGGCAAATTCAGCTCTTGGCCAGGACTTCCCTCTGTGGGGTGCCCACGGAGGTCTGGGCCCACCTGCTCTTGCCCTTCCGCGTCTGTGATGCTCAAGAAAGACTAACTTTGCAGAAAGGGTCAATTCAATGGTAATTATTGCTATGGGAGGACCAGCCTTTTCGGCATCCATTTATTTTTTCACACTTCTTCTAGTTTTTGGCCTTGCCAGAGTGAGTATAATGATCTGAACTGATGCTTTTAAAGCTACTCAGGACCTCTTCCTCCTCCCCGATGCTTCTGCTGCAGATCAGAGCTTAAGGACAGAAATAGGGCCCCCTTCCCTTTTGTAGGAGCCATATTGCTGACCTACATATGGGGCCCACAAAATGGCTTTGAAGTTGGTAGGCTGATACAGTTCTATAGTATGAACCTTTTTTGTGTTACTTGGCATTACAAGGAACAGAAAGAAGAAAAAGGTGTGGTGAGGTTTAGGAGGTCCAGGGACAGATGAGGTTGTTATGCGGCTATTAATAAAGTCTGTTTTGAATGGGGGGGGCCTATGGCCCAGGGGTCTAACAAGGCAAGCAACATGGAATAGAGAGATGCGCAAATATTCAGAAATCAGTACATGTCATAATGTTCAGAAAGTGTAGGGAAATGAGCCAAATTTATATGAGTTATAGTTACCACATATCAGTTGCTTTCCTATTTGACTTAGCACATTTATAATGGCCTGAGAAATGAAGTTGAGGTTGTCTTGCATGGTAAGGCAGATAACCAGAAGCCATGCTGGGATGATGATTTTCAGTTTTTGGAAAACCTGTATAAGACAGGCCAAGAGAATGTTCTTTCTGAGGGCAGACGCTGTTGTTGCTAGTAGCATGGGAGAGCAGGATACTCCCAGGTCAGGCTCTCCAAAGCAGAGGAGGTCTTTGGCCTGATCCTGTTGGCTAAGTTCCATTTATTTAATTTATTTAGTCATAAAAGGTGATTTATTGGGGAACTTACGGACAAAAGTGTCTTGGGTGACAGCAAGCTAGGTAGACCTCCTTACTAGCTTGGCTAAGTTCCTATTTAAAATATCTTTTTTATGCAGTATGTCTCCAAAGGCTGTGGCTGATAGTGGCCATGGGATCTCCAACTAATGGGAGAGCCATCTGGAGAGACTGGCAGCTCAGGTCAGCACAATGCCTGAAGCTGCCACTTGCCTTTCCTATAATGCTTTAGGATCTGGGCTCAGCCTTGCACCTAAATCCAGTTTTCCATCAATTTCTGTGTAAATGGGTGTATTGGATCAGTTTCCCTTAGTTTTCTTTCACACTAAGATTTTGTTGCAAAAAAGTTTAAAAAAAGAAAAATGAATAAAGGCTAAAAAAAAAATACCCTTTCGATATTTTCCTATCCATTCAGAGCCAAATTTTTCTCCTTTTTTCAAAAGATTTGCCCTCTGCTAGCAATCCATTGAATGACTCTTTTGAGACTTTAAGATGGTACCACCACCTCATCCTGAGCAGACTTTTAAAGGCCTAAGATGTAGAGTTCAAAGCTAGAGACTGTCGGATAAGAAGAGAGTCATGGGAGCTTTCCTGGTGTCTGAAATCAACCCTGCTTTGCAGTCCTCTCTTCTGCCTGTTTGTAAAGCTGGGTTGGAGAGAACTTTTGTAGATGTTTCTTAAGGATACTTGGAGCTAGCCACAAGGTGTAAGTGATGAAGTTAAGCAAGATCTGATTTTTTTTCTTTTTTCCTGATTTAAGGGACTTTTAGGTGAGATTAAAATAGACCTCATGAGAAAATGAGATCCTGAAGGTTGATACTATCATTAAGTTGTGGTGTGAGTCAGACTTGAGAGCATGTTACATATGTCTATTTTTTGTATTTGTTAATATAGTTTTATATATTTGTACATTTATGTAAGTTTCTAGAAATTTCTGATATACTTGATGCAATTGATTTGAGGAAGAAAAATAATTAATAGAAATGGTGTGTATAATCAATGAAGATGATTTAAGGGCAGCTGTGCAAGGTCAAGGCCACTGGCATTTCAAGGACCCAAGTCCAAAAGGTAAAGGGTACGATAAACTCTGCATAATTTGTGCGAGTGGTGGTACTTTTTAATTGCCTCTGAAGCATTGACGCGGGAGAGGAGAGGGTTTTAGGGAGCTGATAGAGAACAGCATTGTGCTATTTTCTGTTGGAAATCTTGTCACATCGTAGGACATAGTAGGAAGAGTTTGATTAGAAAAACAGAGCAGATTTACCTACTGGTTGGTTACTTCTTCTGTTGATATTTCTATAAGACGTGAGGAAAGTGTTGAAGCACAGGGTCTGATGTTGCTGTGGTTTGGAAGCCCTGTCACATGTTGGAAAGCTGTGTCAAGTTTAAGCTTGAGATGGAAAGTAAGAGCAGATTCAGCAGGGGATGCTGAATGGAGAGGAGAATCAAACCCTGGAATCCTGATTGGTTGGATAGCTGCCCTTTTTTTCTAGACATGTTTCTAGTCTTTTTCTTGGTGGACTGCACATGCTATTGCATCCACTCAGATATCTCACATGGAGTGATAGAGTGTGTCCTGCATAGACCACGTCCAGAATGGATTGGGAGTTTGGCCTGGGCCAGGTTGTACAGGGTCTTGCAGGTCATGCTATGGAGAAAGAGAATGTTTTTTTCTTCTTCTTTTTTTTTTAATAGTCAGGGTCTTGCTCTGTTGCCTAGACTAGAATGTAATGGCATGATCATAGTTCACTGCAGCCTTGAACTTGTAGACTCAAGCGATCCTCCTGCCTCAGCCTCTCTAGTAGCTGGGACTACAGACATGCACCACTCTGCCTGGCTAATTTTATTTTTTATAGAGATGGGGAAGGTCCCATTCTGTTGTGCAGGCTAGTGTTGAACTCCTGGCCTCAAGTAATTATCCTATCTTGTGCCTTCCAAAATGTTGAGATTACAGCAATGAGCCACAGCACCTGGCTGGATTTGTTTTTACATTTACTTTTGACTACTGTGTAGAGAACTAGAGAGGGGCAAGAAAAGGACTACAGAAATCAATTATATCTTTTTTTGCAGTTTTGGCTGGGGCTGGATTTGAACCCACCACCTCTGGCATATAGGGCCAGCGCCCTACTCCTTTGAGTCACAGGTGCCACCTGAGAAATCGATTATAAAACTTTCTGTTGTCTTGGTGAGAGAAGATAGACTTCTTTGGCAGGCATGGAGGTAGTGAGAAGTGGTCACGTGGTCCTAATGAGAATGGGACACGGATATGGTATCGTGAATGAATGAGAATTATCGAAAACATCTGAATTTTGAAGGTGGGTGGAATCAAGAGGGGTGACTCACTTTTGTGATATTCCATGGCTGCCAAGTGATGATGTTTGGTTAGGTGGCAGGGCAGGATGGGAGAAATAAGTATAGTTAGGAAAGACTAGGGCTCAGAGCTGAGTGCATGAAGAATTAGGAGGAACCAGGACTGGGTCCATTGAGGAGAAGGAAAACCCAGCTAGCCTAGTGTTGTTGTTGTTGTTGTTTTGAGACAGAGTCTCACTTTGTTGCCCTGCGTAGAGTGCGGTAGAGTCATAGCTCACAGCAACTTCAAACTCTTGGGCTTGAGTGATCTTCTTGCCTCAGCTTTCCAAGTAGCTGGGACTACAGGCACCTGCCACAACGCCCAGCTAGTTCCAGCTAATTTTTCTATTTTTAGTAGAGACGGGGATCTCGCACTCTTGCTCAGGCTGGTCTCAAACTCCTGAGCTGAAGCAATCTACCCACCTGGGCCTCTCAGAGTGCTGGGATCATAGGCATGAGCTACTGTGCCCAGTCTCAGGCTGGTGTTTGTGGACAGCAAGTAAAGAGACATTCTAGCAAAGAGAGTGTAATTGGCATTATCAATTGGTGCCAAGAAGTCAAATGAAAATGAGACTCAGAATTGGTTTTTTGGGACTTTAATACAAATTGGTCCTGGGGTTGGGACTAGCACTAGGGGTAGGCAAATAATAAGACTGATTGGAGTGCTTGGATGTTTTTGTGGGAGGTGAACACAGGCAGAACATGAGTATAGCAGTCTTTTCTTTAAGGGGCAAGATGAGGTCAGGGAATATCTATCATTGTATGCTGTTGGGAATGAGGGGCTGGTGGTGGAGAAAACCTGATCATACTGGGGCGGGGGTAAGGTGCTAGAATAGGCATACGAGTTGGGATGGAGGTAATCTGGTACATGGATGCAGTGGAGGTCTTGATCTGCGACAGGTTCTTCATTGTAACAGGAGAAAGTTAAAGAATATGTACAGATGGTTGACAGATTTTTGTGGTGATGAAAAACCTAGGTAGCTTTCATTTTATCATTGTTGCTGTGTTAAGAGATTTAATGAAAAATTACGGATGTTATAGACAGTGAAATATTCATTTCTTCATTCGTTCCCTGCCTCCTCCTACAATTTAGAGAGCTTTGAACATTTGCTGTCCTGAGGGTAGAAAAATTAGAATGAGGGAGGTGACAGTGCAGGTCTCAATTTATTCTTTTGTTTGTCTTTTACTCATTCCTTACTTTATTTACCCAGTACAAATATTTATTGGGCAAATATTTTTTGAATGCCTGCTATGTGCCAAGCATGGTCTGGGTCCTGGAGGGGCAGTAGTGAACCAATCAAGTCTCTGCTCTCCTGCAACTTAGATTCTAATTTATCCTGGACAGATAAATATATTTGCGTAGGTGTTATGTGCTATAAAGGGAGAATTAAGCAGGGGAAGGTGGAAGAGAGACATGGTAGGAAAGGAGAGTTGATACTTGTTTTTGTTTGAGTAGGGGCCTGTGCACAGTGAGCAGCCGTTTGGCCTCCTACAGGGGGAGCTTTCCAGACCTGGTTACAAGGGTGAAGCAGCTCAGGGAGGGGAGGGAGTGTGTGGCTGAGCAGAAACCAGGCTGGCTGGAGCTGGAAGAGGGGAGGAGGAGATGAAAGCTAAGAAGGTGCTCCAGGCCAGGCTCCAGGGAGCATTCCAGAACCAGGTAAGACTCAGAAAGGTGGGAGGGACTGGGGGTGCTGAGCTCAGGAGGGTCAGGCTGTGACTTAAGTTCTAGAAAGTTCTCAGTGTATGGAAATTTAGCCTAAGCTGTTTCCAGCCTGCTCTGGCTTTATTCCTTAGGTCTTTTGATTTCATTGTCATTGCTAAGTGAATTAAGGGAGATGGAGGTATTACCCTGTATGAATTATGTCAACTGATTTCCCATGCAAAACCATAAATATTGGGCCTTTTTTTCAAACAGTGGACAAAATGGTACGTTTCTCAGAAGACATTAATTAAAAGGGAGTATTACTTTGCCCAGAGGGAATGTTTTCTAGGAGTGTCTGGTTGTACACACACACACACCCTCCACATATGTAGGTGTACTATTGGATCAATATAGTGGATCATGACTAAAATTACAAACAACAGAAATGGAAAATAACGAAGTAATGATATAAAAAGAAATACCACTCTTTTTTCTTTCTTGTGCCCCAATAGATTGCTTGCATACTCCCTGGGAGTTTAACATGCCTCCTTCTTTGGAGACTGGTCGACAGCCCTGAGAAACTAATTGCATTTATTAAAATACCTTTTAATAGACTTTTTTTTTTTAAATTAGAAAAGCAAGACATAAATCTGTAAAAATGCGAACTGTATTACAATATTATATAATGGAAAGTAGGTTTTACTTCCCCCTTAGACCCTCCAGCCTGTTTCTTAGAGCCAATTACTTTTAACAGTTTTGTACGTCCCTCTCAAAATAGTCTCCACGTGTTCAACCATATATATTTATGTTTCTTGCCTCCTTATACAAGTCGGAGTATACTAGAGGAACTGGCTTGCACCTTGTTCTTTTCACATCCCCGTATGTCTTGGATATCGTATGTTGCTTTTCTACCTTTGATTGTGTAATTTAACTTTTCTTCTACCGATGGCATTTAGGTTGTTTGTAGGCCTTTTTAGTCACAAAAGATGTGCCAGTGAACATCTTTGCACACATGTATTTTCAAAATTTAATTGGCTCCTCCAACTTGATGGCATCAGTTTGCATTCCCACCAACAGTGGATCATGAACTTCCCATAGTTCTACAGTTTAACACTGTGACTTCTAATTTTCTGGCTTTGTTCTGGGTTAATATGATAGTAAACTTAGTTTGCCTTGCATGTTTCTTTTGTTTTTACAGATTTATGTCTTGGTGTCTCTTTATTTCCATATATATTGGTAATTTATAAACTTTGGTTTTTCTGGTGAGTTCTTAGCCATTTCTTAATTGATTTTAAAGTATTTTGGTGTAGTTAAAGACATGAGCTTTTTCAAGTTTTGTAAATATTTTTTGTGTGCCCTGCAAATCTTTTTTCACATTTCTTAATTTGTTACTTGATTGTGTTTCTGGTAGTTTTTTTTTTTTTTTTTTTTTTTTAATAATTTGCATATATCTTAAATTTTATAGTCAAGCTTATTTATAATTTATATTTCCTTTTATGGCGGTTGGGGTTTTTTATTGGTTTAGGAAGACCTTTCTTACTCTAAGACTATTAAATATTTGTTTCTTTTCCTACTGCTTTTATGATATGTTGAAATGTCTTTGAGGTCTTTAACCGGAAGGTATGATATTTACATTATTGGCTTGGGGGATCATATATATATGTATACACACACACATATATATAAAACTTTGATCTAGTATCCAAATTCCATTAATATTGGAATTAACCAATAATTAACCATTATTGTTAACCATTGTTTCTTAATCAGAGTTGTGCATCTGAATTATCTGTGAAGTGCTTAATTGTTTTCCTTTTCCCAAATATCCAGTCGCAGGTCTCCTACCCTCTATTCTGATGCTCTAGCCCTAGAGCAGCGGTTCTCAACCTGTGTGTCGAGACCCATAGGAACTGTATTAAAGGACCACGGCAATGGGAAGGTTGAGAACCACTGCTCTAGAGGTTGGCTCCTTTGTGTGATAGTTCATTTGAAGATGTATTTTTTTTTTCTCCTTGCAAAGGGCAGCAGATGTTAGGAATGGTTATTAGAATTTCCTGGTTTTTTTTTTTTTTAAGGTTCTTCTTTATAGAAAAAGCACCACAGTATTGCTTTACATATGACTTCATTAAGGTGCTTTACAGGTGGTTAATTAGTGTACTTGGTCAATTGGGAGGTAGGGCAGGAAGGACTAATGATTTGCAGCTCCAGCCCTAAGAATATTTACAGCCAGTAAATGCACTTACTAGTGTTTCCTAGAATTCTAGGGCAGGAACATTCCTGCACAAATGAACTGCTTAAGTAGTAAAGATGAGCCATGGCTTTGCTTAGTTAGCCATTTTGGTTTAGTTCATGTAGGTAATTGCCGTGGAGGCAGGAGGAAATGTTTTGGGAGGGGATGAAGCATGCGGTTATAAGTATTATTGCTGTAGGTCTGATCTACGGAGGTCATCTTCTCTGGGCAGCTGGGCTTCAGAAAATTGCCAGTTTGTTATCTTGCCCACTTAGTCAGTGGAGCATAGGGAGTAAGTCTTGCTGATGGTTTGGCCACATCTGGCCTTCAGGTAGATTTTTCCTTGTGAGAGACCCTGTGCTCTGATTTCCATCTGGCTGGTGATCCAGGAAGAGAAGCTCTGGGACTGGATTTGGGAGGCTGGGTCCCGGTTAGTGATTTGACTTTGACTTCTTTTTTTGACCATGGGCAAAAGCCATTGTTTCTGGGCCTTAGTTTCTTCTTGGACCACATTTTCTCAGTATTCTTCCAGTTCCAAAAAAAGAGTTGTAATTCCCCCATTCCAACTTATTAAAAGACACTGGAAACCCCTGTCTCTTTATCTACACTTGGCCCGTTTTGTTCTGTGATATTTGCATGTATGTTTCCTTTGGCAACCTGAGACCCCCAGGGCACTAATGCGATCTTATTTTTATCTCCCTGCCACCTAGAACTGTACCTTCCAGGGAAGGCTAAGTCAATATTTGTTTAACAGGATTCTCTAAGAGAAAAGGGCCTCAAGGCTGGCTCTGCTGGGTCCACATCTTTTGTCTGTCTTCTGTGTGACTATCATGGGCAAAAATATTGCTGAGAATTATCTGGATTTTCTTCTATCTTGCATTTATGTGACTTTTTATAATTCTTTAAAAGTACTGTCAGCCCTATCATCGTTTCACATCGCACCTGCTTTCTCAGATCTGGTAGAGCATGTCCGTTGAATTTTTAAAGAATAAAGATAAAGATGATTTATCCAGAATGGTCGTGCTGTGTCAGAATAACAGATTGCACTGGCACCCTGTTTGCTGGCATATTTTTGTCTGATGGTTTCTTTGTTACTCACAAAATTTCCAGGGCTAAAATGGAAGGCTACTCTTAAAAAAAAAAAAAAAAGTCACTATTAAAAAGTAAGAGGGAGGCCAGGCACAGTGGCTCACACCTGTCATCCTAGCACTCTGGGAGCCCAAGGCAGGTGGATTGGTTGAGTTCAGGGGTTCGAGACCAGCCTGGGAAAGAGCCAGACCACCCCTACCTCTACCCTTCCACCCTGGTCCCTACTAAAAATAGAAAAACTAGCCGGGTGTTGTGGCAGGCGCCTAGAGTTCCAGCTACTTGGGAGGTTGAGGCAAGAAGATCTCTTGGGTCCTAGAGTTGGAGGTTGCTGTGAGCTATGACACCATGGCACTCTACCCAGGGTGACAGAGTGAGACTTTGACTCAAGAAAAAAAAATTAAGAGGAAAGTGTCTATTATAACTTATAGCTCAGGTATGACCTTGGGAAAATAGTTTAAAATAAATTAACAATCTCCAGTCAAGAGTTTGGAATATAATAAGGTATTAGGAATGCAAGCATGAATTTGGCCCCATTATCTCTGTTGTGTAAGAACCTGAAGCACAGCCTATTCTTCAACATTGGTATATAATCATTGATTACAATCGTATGTCATTAATAACCATAATTGTTATTAAAAAGAACTGTGGTTTTATTTTTTACCTTGAAGATGCCCTTTAAACACAACATGTTATTAAAATATGTTTTTCCAAAAAATATACTTGCCAGTGTACATTCAGAGGATTGAAGATAACTGTGTATTTTCTGTGAAAGTGTTTCAGCTGAGCAAATTCTAATGTTGCTATGTTAAGAAGCCATGGCACCATTGTGGTTCCTGTGAGAGCCTTTAAATCAGTGGTTATCAAGCTATGGGTCATGACCCACAGGAACTGGATTAAAGGGCCGTGGCATTAGGAAGGGTGAGAACCACTATTCTAAATTGTGTGTCTCTATTAGCATTGAAAGAGTTCTTGCTGGAAAAGTGGTAGACACAGGAAACCTCATAATCAGATGCATTACAAAAGAAGATGATGATGCCCATTAATAAAAAAGTCTTAACATCTTTTGGAGTGAGCTTTTCATATAGCATCAACAAAGTCTGAGAGTAGTGTCCTTTTTGAGACACCAGCCTTCCCGCCAAATAAGTTTCCCAGATAAATTGCTTGCTTCAGAAGGCTATTTCCTTTCTAATAATAAATCGATAATTTTTAATCTCTGTATAATGCCTAGCATCTAGCTGCTCAAGGAACGTTTGTTGAATTCAATAGCACCTTAAATTTGGTTAGTACTTCCAAAGTGACATCCTCTTGGTTTTTATGATAGCCTTCCAAGGTTGTAAGTGAACATGTTATTGCTGTGGTTTGCAGATGAAGAAACAGATTTAGAATGAATGCCAGTGCCTTTTAGTCTAGCAAATGTTTTATTGAGTATGGACTATAGTGAAAAAGAGGCTTAGGATTTGTCTTTGAATTTGCCACTAGATCAGCAGTTCTCCTCTCTTTTGTAGTTTAGGATTTTACTGAGCATCTATGGACCTTCTGTCTAGAAAAAGAAAGTACACAAAGACACACACCTTTTGCTTCTGTAATTACAGGGCTTCTCAGACTCTACAGAAGTCTTTGAACCCCAGGTAAAGAACCTGTGATTTAACAATTGCTTGTCAACAAGCCCTTGAATTAAGTGATTTACTTAGGGGCCAAACAGCTTAACCACTGAGAAGCAACAGGAAATCCATGCTTCTTTTTCCTTCCCTAATGTTTTCCCCACCACCCCATGCTGATTTTGAAATGATGAACAACAAATGAAATAATAGCACAACACTTTGTAAATATAGAGTGTTCTGCAGATACGAATACAAACAAATCTGTAAGTGGCAGGGAAACCCAGGCTACACATTTTGCAGTGTGGCTTATGTTCGTATATTAGGGAGCCTGCTGGAACCCCACTAAACTGTTAGTTGCCAGCTGTTTAGTTTAATCTGATCATTTACAAAATTACGGCAATCCTCAACTGGCGTGTTAAATACAGATATAACTGAAATGAATGCTAGGGCTGTGGCATATATTTTTGCAAATGCTTTCCATGTACGGGTCATAAGAGATGGTATAATTCTAATTGCAGAAATATCAGTGGGATTTATTTCTGTCTTCCTGAGATAGTTGGAAAGAAGAAATCTATGTACTTAGAGAGTGGGTGTTTGGATTTTTATTCTACATTGGAAAGAACCATGTTAATTTGAAGAAGCTCATTAATGTGCAGGTTAGCACTAAGTAGTCTCCCTTAATTAGATTTTGGTGGATGGCAGAAGTATTAGCAATGGAGTATACGTGATGAAATTTTATAAAATAACTGATTTTGAGGTAGAGAAAAAGCAATGGATGTTTATACTGTGCATATTAATTTAAAAATAATTCAATCACAACTCCATGTATTTCATTCCAGCATTAAAAAGGGACGTGGAGAAGGCTCGTCTGTCTTATTCACCAAATAGCAGTTTTGCAGACCCTTACAAGTTCCCATATGTTAGTGAAAAACATTTTCCAAGAAATTGGCAGCATTGCACTTTGTAGCTGACGCCAGCTTCTTTCTTGGGCCAATTCAACAGAGAGGAGAGAAAAAAAAATGCCTTGTTTTAGTGGCTGAATTACTCTGACAAGCTTTCACGTTGCCCCTCCTCTTATTAATATTCTTTTTGATGTGAGCTTGTAAAACAGAGGATTGGCTGTTAATCTCCAAGATCTCAAGGGCTTTTGGCAGTGGCCCATAATTGATGTGTTCACATGGCTGTTGTCTGACTACTAATGATTAGACAGCAGTGTTATCAACCAGCTCAATCAGTGTTGCTTATAAATCACACTGGATAAACTGCAGTTTCATTTCTTCAAAGAGTCCGTACATGTCTACATACTTGGATGGAACTGCCAGCGGCATTTCATGATTCTGTGACAGCTTAGATTAGGTTTATTTTTCATTTCTGTTTGACAAAATATTCGACTTTCTAACGCATGTGAAAGACATTTTTTTGTTGTTCCCCTAACAAGGCATTTGGAGAAAGATTACCTGCTTTCGATGGGAAGGTGTACCGGTTGGGATGGCAGGTCATATTTTTTTGCTTTGGCTACATACTCCATGGTAGATGAAGTGGGGCTGTGGTGCTCTGAAAGAACAAAGAGGCCACCAGGGAAGAAGTTCTCAGAACATGAGCCTGTGCTCAGATTGTGACATGGTGGGGTAGGCCATCTAGAATTGTGGGATTGCACTAATTGTTCAGTGATAGTAGGGGCTGAGCCCAGCTATCACGTTATGACTCTGCTTTATAGAAGAGCAAGAGCAAAGAAAAAGGTTTTACAAGAGGGAAAGTTAATAGCTACAGAAATTATATCCATTGTTCTCCTTCTTTGCCAAGATGGAGGACAATTGCCTGGCTACAGATACACCCAGAGTCCCCATCTACTTAGGATTCTACATGTAGCAGATGAAACCAGGTTGCATGTTGCTTACACATGGTGGGGCATTGGGAATTTCAGCTAAGTTTTGGGTATTTATTTGGCCACAAACTCCTGTGGTCTTGAGCTAACCTTCCCTATCTTAAAAATAACAACAAAACGACTAATTGCTAATGTCATTTTGCTACGCTTTTATAATTTTGCATATTGTTGGGTACTATTGTTTGAGAGTTTCTTAAGAACATCTTTTTACTAACAGTAGTTTATTTTCACTTTATTTTTGAGCTCAAATACTAGATTTCAAAGAAATGGTTAAGTCTTACAGAATTAAGAAAGAGCTCAAATACAAATACTAGATTTTAAGCTAGATTTGAGATTGAGCTCAAATACTAGATTTCAAAGAAATGGTTAAGTCTTACAGAATGGTAAGTCTTACAGAATTATAGTAGATCCTCTGTAAGTTGACTACCCAAGGGACTATAACAAACTTGTCAACATAAGCACTGGGCCTGCTGTACTGATACGTATATGGGGTGCACGTTCGTTCTGAGAAAATTAGGTTAACTGGCTGAGTGCTCACGCCCATAATCCTAGCACTTTAGGAGGCCGAAGCAGGAGGATCACTTGAGCTCGGGAGACTGACACCAGTCTGAGCAAATGGTGAGACCCCATCTCTACTAAAAATAGAAAAACTAGCCTGGCCTGTGCTGGGTGACTGTAGTCCCAGCTATTGTGGAGGCTGAGATGGGAAGATCACTTGAACCCAGGTGTTTGAGATTGTCGTCAGCTATGATGCATGCTAGCCTCAGCAACAGAATAAATAAAAAAGAAAAAAAGAAAGTTAGGTCAATTTAAGGAGCTGGTCAATGTAGGGAGGTGGCCAACTATGGAAATTCTACTGTATTTGCGATTTTAAGAAGCTGGTTTTTAAAAAATGGATTTTTGAAAAGTCATGTTGCTTTTAAGGGAAGTTTATGTAGTTTTAAGGTGTGTCAGAAGTTAAATATTTTATCAACTTTTGTAACTTTTATTGAGAATCAACCTGTGTTCTGTGGCAAAGATTGGGACTAGGTGTTAATAAATTAGAATTTAAAGAGTTACTAGAGCTCTAGCATACTAAAAATACTCAAAACGAATTTCACCCAGTCCTTCTCACCCTATAGGACAAAACAAAACCAAGTCATGTAAGAGCTTAGTACTTGATCTGAGTTTTTCTCCAGTTTATTCCTTCACTGTCTAAGAGTGGATTTTACATGAGCACTCCTTTTCCCTTATAAATTATGGGGCATAATGAAAGTAAGCATTAGAATCAAGGAATAAATGTTCATTGATAAATACTAACACTGATGAACAAGGGTATATACCTAAGGTGTTTATCTTAAAATGACATGTGGTTGGGAAAGTCCCCCACCCCACTTTTTATTTTTATTTTTTTTTTGAGACAGAGCCTCAAGCTGTTGCCCTGGGTAGAGTGCTGTGGCATCACAGCTCACAGCAACCTCCAACTCCTGGGCTCCTGTCTCCGGCTCCCAAGTAGCTCGGACTACATGTGCCCGCCAAAACGCCCGGCTATTCTTTGGTTGCAGCCATCATTGTTGTTTGGCGGGCCCAGGCTGGATTTGAACCTGCCAGCTCAGGTGTATGTGGCTGGCGCCTTAGCCTGTTGAGCCACAGGTGCCGAGCTTCCCTCCCACTTTTAAATTAAACAAAACAATTTAAATAGAAGTTGTTTTGTTACACAGTGTGGAAAAACACCCAGGACTAACTCAGAGGAGATGGTTGTTGAGTGATTTAATAAATGCTTCATTTAGGTTTTTGAGGTGAAGTTGTCATTAAGTTGCCCAGAGTCTTGAACTCCTTGGCCTCAAGCCCCCCTCCTGCCTCCGCATCTCCAAGTGCTGGGATTACAGGCATGAGCCACCAAGCCTGGCTGCTTTATTTAGTTTTGATACTTAAAGCAATTAGAGTTACTAATGCAGCTGTAAAATATGACAGAATGCATTAAAATCTACAGGGTATGGTCTTCATGATAGAAAATATATACTTGTATGTAAGATCTGGATGGTAATTAAAAAAATAAAAATAATGGGAATATTTTAAAAGATTTTTTGCCCTATTTTTAAATAATGTTTTATTTTAAACAGTAGTATGTACATACAACTGTGAGTTTTATAAAGTATATTCCCATTATGACAAAAATAAAGCATGCATTCTTTAATTGTAAAAGATCCCATTTCTTTTGGCCTGATGATTTAAATCATGATTCAAATCAACTTGATTTAAATTTAGCCTCGTTTAATGCTGAAAGCGTGCTGCAGGTGTGTATCGGCTAACTGAAAATTGTTGTGAACGCTTAAGAGAGCATATAATAGAAATACACATTTTAATGTAGATAGAGGAAGTTTTTGCTCACAGTATACTGATAATCTGATATATACGATTATAGAGAATTTCTTATTCCCTGGTTGAGAAATCTTGGCCAGGTTATAGTATTCACTGGAAAGTAGCTGAGGCAAGCATTCTGAAGGCTATTTTATGGCTGTTGATGCCGAAAGATCCTGATCTCATTCTTAGTCTGATTCCTCCCAGGACACCAGCTTTTGGAAGAGGAAAAATCATGGTTCTTCTAAAATAAATTCTTATTATGTACTTGATTTTCAATGGCTGGAACTATTTGGTTATAAATCCATCCCCAGGTATTTTGAAAGTTTCATTTTTCAATTCATTTGAAAACTCTCCCCGGGTTTTCAGAGAGCCCAACAGCATGTTTTGATGCGTTGTTTTGCCATGTGACAAACTGAGCAAGCCCTGGAAAGTGTGCTGTTGAGACTGGTGGGAACTGCGAGCTGGAAGGGTATTTGTTGAGCATTTATGTGGTGGGATACCAGGGTTTGTCCAGGGGTGTCTAACCTGTGATGTTGCCTATCAGGAAAAGTATGCACAGACATTTTTGTTTTGCTAATCAGCTTTCTGTATTTAGTATGTGCCCCACCCCCGCAACTCCTCCAGTGCGGTGCAGAGGGAGAAAAAAGGTTGAACACCCCTCCACATGTTATATCGCGTTGAGGTAACCCTATGATCTCTACTTTATAGGTGAAGAAATTGAGGCTTAGAAAAGGTTAAGTATATTTTCTCGATTATGCAGCTCGTAAGTAAACAACATGAGATTTAAGCACAAACATTGCCCTCTTGTTTGTTACATCCTGTTACTCAGCTCAGAAGCATCAGTGGGGCACATGGCATGTGGTATCAGCCTGTCAGTCATCTGGGAGAAGGAGCTTCTGGGACTGATGGGCTTTGCTGTCCCACCCATGATCCACCACCAGACTTCTGATGAAAGAACCCCAGGTGTCTTGGGGTTCATTTCTAGTCTCCAAGAGAATGTGATAGAGAATCCTGATGGTTTCATTGGGAGAAGTAAGATGAAATGCTTGGGTTTTGGGTTAAAATATTCCCCCAAACACAATAATTGCATAGGGTGCTTCTATTTCCTGAGAAACAGAGAGGTGTGATTTATCGATGATGGTGGTTTTTTTGTTTGTTTTAACTCACTTCTGTGTGGAGGCAGGGATCTTGTCTATCTTGCATCTTGTTCATCATTAGCACTGAGCATAATGGCTGTCGTAATAAAGAGGTGGGTAGTAAATGTTGACTGTTTGAAGACTGCTTAAGTTAGAATTGAAATATGGCTCCTTGGGTAAGACTGCTGGGTTTTATTAAGAAAGCTAAGTAGAAGTGGATACATAATTTTTTTTTTTTTTTGCCTCATTCAGAAATCGATCTGGATGTTTACTGATTACTTTTTTAATTCCCTGCACTTCTCCTTACTTCCTTTTTCCTCCTTCTTCTTTTCTTTTTCTTTCTTTCTTGTTTTTTTTTTTTTGAGACAGAGTCTCATTCTGTTGCCATAGGTAGAGTGGCGTTATAACTCACAGAAACCTCATACTGCTGGGCTCAAGTGATCCCCCTGCCTCAGCCTCCCAAGTATGAGGGACTCCACACATGCTGTGTGGAGGAGCCTGCCACAACACCCAGCTAGTTTTTCTATTTTTAGTAGAGACAGGGTCTCACTGCTGCTTGTGCTGGTTTTGAACTTCCGAGCTCAAGCGATCCACCTGCCTTGGCCTCCCAGACTGCTAGGATTACAGGTGTGAGCCACCTTGCCTGCCTCTTCTTCCCTTTTCGAACATACTCTGTCCCCTCTCTTCCTCCCCACCAACCTACCCTGAAGTCTTTTTTTTTGAGACAGAGCCTCAAGCTATCACCCTGGATAGAGTGTCGTGGCATCACAGCTCACAGTAACCTCCAGTTCCTGGGCTCAAGCGAGTCTCCTGCCTCCACCTCCCAAATGGCCGCCACAACGCCCGGCCATTTTTTGGTTGCAGCCGTCATTGTTGTTTGGCCGGCCCTGGGCTGGATTCGAACTTGCCAGCTCAGGTGTATGTGACTGGCGCCTTAGCCCCTTGAGCTACAGGCGCGGAGCCCCTACCCTGAAGTCTTAAGGGTGAACTTAAATAAGCTGCTGAAAACACAGGCATTTCTCATTAATTTGATAGGGGTCAGCAAACCTTTTTTGTAAAGGGCTGATGGTATTTCAGACTTTGCAGGGTAAGATATTTGTCATTAGCAAAAGAGACAGAATCACAGATATTATGTAGGGACTTACATCACTAGAGAAAACAAATTTCCACAAAATTTTTTAATTGACAAAATGTAAAACCCCATGATGATAATTGAGTACAATTTTTGGTAATATGGGTCTCCTGATGAGAAGAATGGAATTTTTTTTTTTAATGGGAAAGGATAACATTTCACTTAATAGAGGTTCAAAGTTAGTGTTTGCTGTGATGAAATTGATTGCAAAAATTCATCTGTAAAAAGTGTTCTTAGTTTTCAGGCCCAACTGGTAGTGGGCCAGATTTGGCCCAAGGGCTGTCATTTGGCAACCCTTGAACTAGACTGTGGACTAAGCAGGGCCAGGTGTGGGTGACATCCCTCCTCTGTAAAGGATCACTGCTCTAAGACTGCAAAGGGAGGGTGCCCAGATGGGACTTGAGGGTGGAAATACCCTACTATCTAGGGAACTAATGAACCTAATTTTAAGGAACACAAGACAGAAGTTTATCTCTGCTCAGAGCTGGACGTGATTCTTCTGGAGGACTTGTGACGATGCCACCGTGGGAGGGCCAGGAGGGGGTGGGAGGGGCATCGAAACAGCTTAGTCAGGACACTCATTGGTTTCATGATTCAGCCTCCTGGAGTAAAGGGGACATGGTATTTGGGGGTAGGGTCTGGATTCTCATAGACTGTAAGTCACTAATAGAAAAAAAGTGACTGCAGCCATGGTGTAGTTATTACTTCTTTACCTAGATAGCAACAGAAGGTTCCAGATTGGTATAGGGGCTGCACTATTGGGGATGTCAGTGGCTGTTAGGGTGAAAGTGAAAGAAATATTAGGACTCCACAGGTTTAAGGAAGCTGGCGGCTCTGCTCTGCTGGTGGGTGGGGGGTGAGGGGGAACCCTGGACCAGCTCCAGGGCAGGGGTGTGCGGCTTCTCTATGGTAGGGGACCCCAGGCCTCTTGGACCTCTCTCACCTCAGAGTCTTTCTCCTGTGGTCGAGGTCTGCCAGGCCCTCATCAGCTCCCCTTGTCCTCCTCTCCCTCCGCCCCATGGCTGTTGGGATGTCGAGTTCTGCCCCCTCTTTTCACACTCCTCCCGTGTTCACCGAGCCCCCTTAGCCACTTGCCAGGCTTCATTCCGCACTCTGTGCCAGTGACCTCTCTCTAGTCTGGCTCTCCTGAGTTCCAGACGGTTCTGTTCCTCTGCCCATCCTCCCCGTCCCGGACTGACACTCTCACCCACTGAAGCAGATACCCGGCTTTGAATTCCTCTTCTTCCCCCCCTTTCCTCCCCATCCCCACCCACCAGGGTGCCATCTCTTCTGGGAGCAGTGTGCTGGCTTCCCAACTGCCTGTCTCCTCAGTTTCCCCAGAGATTCCAGTGTTTGCTTCTTTTTGAAACCAAATAAATAATCTGACCCTCCTCCATCCCTGTTTTAAAATCCCAGGAGCCTCTTCTCCTCTGTGTGGGCTCACTTATTCTCCTGCTTCCCTGGCTCCCTAAACTGAGTGTGGCATCCAGAGCTGCTCAGCTCTGCCTGCACTCCGGTCCCTTTATGAGGCTCAGCCCTCTCACTTCCTTGAAGTCTACACCTGCCCTCCCCACCCCCACTCCCACAATGCCCTGGGCTTAACTGCCTGTCTCAGCCCTGACCTGTGCTGTAGCCGCCACTGTCTCCTTGCCCATCTGGGGGCTCAGAAGGGCTCCTGGAGTGATAGTTGGCGCATAGTGGCACCTGGCAAAAATTTGTTGGGTGAGGAAATGGCTTCCCCAACAGTGAGGTGTCTTCAACACTAGCCCTTATACAGGGGAAGGCCTAGGGTCAATACACAGTCCCCTGTCACACCAACTGGGTCCTTCTACCACCCGGGCCTCTTGTAGAATTCACCACTTGCGTGAGGAGCTGAAGTGGCAGCCTCCCATCATCTGCCCTCTCCTCCCTGAATCACTCTGTTGACTTTTATTCTAAGTGGAACGCCTAACAGTTTTTAAATTAAAAAGTTAGTTTAAAAAAAATGATAAAAGTAGTACATGCTCCTGTCAAAATTCAAGCAGCATAGAAGATGACAAAGTAAATAATTCCCTGTGTTTTTATGTGGATAACATTTCTGGAAGGCCACACGAGAAACTGTTAGAAGACAGGTTTTCTCTGGAAATTGACCTGTTGGGTTTTAAAATTTACTCTGTTCTCAATAGGGGAAGCCAAATATTGGACTGCGCAGCTTTTTTTTCTGTGTAGGGCCATGTGAGAAGAAACTTTGAAAAGTTTGGGCTATGGTATGTAACTTGAGAGAGAGCGTGGCACACTTCCCGGGGACGGCCTGTGGCCTCTTGGTCCTGCTCCTGACCCTGAGAGGTAACTTACCTCTTAGGACTTCAGTTTCTTGGTTTCCAGAATCAGATGAGGGCGCTCCCCCTCGCCTTTCTGTAGAGCTGTGGGAAGATTGAATACATCTTTAAAGTGTCTTTGAAAATAAGTATGTGGATAAGTTGTGGAAATGCTGTAACCATACACGTAGGTATGAAGATTTGTGTGTAGGAGCCTGGTGGCTTCCTTTCTCTCTTTAACCGTTCTGTCTCTGTGATAAACTATAGAGAGTTTTACCCAGTTATTTTGAGATGAAACTGAAATTTCAATTTATTGAAATTGATCAATGGGTTCACCATTTGGGGGGTCTGGAGGGACAAGCCATGCCTGCTAATAAGCCTCTCAGACGTGTGTTGAGTTTATGTGAGGAAGGTTCAGATTTTGCACAAAGTAAGTGGTACCAAGATAGTATCCTGGGCAGAGAGTCAACATTGTCATTCTCTGTGGCCAACCCACAATGCTTTGAAAAAAACAGGTCTGTGACCCTGTAGTCGTACCAAGTTCTACCCTGCTGTAGTTCCCACACTGTGTGACTCAGGTCCTTCCTTGTCATTTAATTTAGAATGACCGGCATGGATTGCATTTATGATTTACATGCCTGAGCTTGTAGTTGAAAATACTCCTTTTAGGTGATTGGGAGATTCCTTAATAAAAAGTAAGGAAAGAAATTGCTTTCAGTTAAGGGAAATAGGAATAAGGTGACATTTCTCCCAAGCAGCCCCCCACCCCTTTTCTTCCTTTTTCTCTCTCCTTTCTCCCTTCTTCAAATTACGTCTGCTTCCAGAAGGGTGAAGGTGAGAGACCTCTACCCTTTCCCTGATGTCAACCTAATTTCAAGGAGGAATAAGAAATCATGCAAAGACAGGTCAGTCTTCCCCAACATATATACATTCTTCATACGTTTTGAAATTCATTTGTTGGGCTCGTGGAGGCACACCCATGTTAAACCTCACTCTTAAGGGATTTGGAACAAGATATCATTGGTAGACATGGAATTTATGTGGAACTTCTCAGGAATTTAGCTCTGTACAATGACAGGGAAAAGCATTAATGGTGAAAAGAATTAATCTAAAACACAGGCTTTTTTGTATCTTTATGATGGGCTCCCCTCTTTTTGGCTCATCGAGTGTCTTTGGAAATAGGATGAGAGGAAATCAGAGAATGCTTCTGAAAGACATGAAATCCCTGATCATTCACGCCACTGTTTAAAGTACACCCAGCTCTCTGGGCAGTGAAAGATGTCAGCGGCACCCTGGGGACAGATTAAGTATCTGTGGCTCAGCAGTAGGACAGGTTTTTTTTCAAAGAACACAAACGAGGCTAAGTGTGTGACAGCTGAGGTGGTGTGGTCCTCAAAGCCTGAGTCCCTGTGTTCATTGCCACCGTTAAGGGCCTTCAAGGGAGTAATTTGGTTTCATAAGAAAAAAAGGTAAGACACCGAGTTGAGTGGTTTAATGATACACTATGTTTGCATCCTCATTAGCTTCTGTTCTGCTTTGAAAATGGTCAGGGCTGGAGAAAAAAGTTAAAAATAGTGCCTGTGTAAAGTGTATTTGACACCTTCCCGTGTGTGCTTTCTGATCTGAATATAGGGCCACTTTTGAAGGTCGGACCTGAACACTCAGTGACCCCCTTTCCTACCCGCCAGAGCAGGGTGATAGAGACCCTGGATTGTTGGCATTCTGGCATTTTGGTGTGGCTGGGGTCATGGCTGGAAATGGAAGCATCCTTCTTGGCCCTGCTAGCCTTGGGACCCACAGCCTTGGTGCAGCCCCAGGCCAGGCCCCACCACGTCCACTGCTAAGCCTTAACAGCACTCCAGTAGCCGAACCCTAAGCCTTTGGTGTATTTTTATTTATTCAGGCTTGGTCTTTATACCTGGTCAGGAGAAAATGTAAATAGTAATACTATTCCCAGTCAGTGTATGTAGCTGTAACTTTTAGAATGGGATGATTTAAATCAATAACAACAGTAATAAAACCTGAGCTTTGGTTGAGGTAAGGTTTTAAAAGGAGGTTTCTGGAGGGATTGCAGTATTTGCTTGGAGGCCCCAAGATGTACTGTTCTAAACGGTGGGTAAGAAAAGGTGGCTCTTGTGTGTCGCCTTCCAACATGCAGAAAAGGGTCAGAAATTACCTTTGGAGGAAGGTCTTTCCACCTCATGTTCTATTTTACATTTAGAAGCGATTGCCTGTAATGTTCCACCAATGTGGGTTCAACGTCTGGCCTGGCCACCGACCCTGCATGACCTTTTGAGTTACTCAACTTTTCCCAGGTTTCCATTCCTCATCTGTAAAATAATTCCCTTGAAAATCATGTGAAGATTGAATGAGAGAAGGCATGGTATAATGTCTTTTACACTATACGTGGTAAATTCTTCGATGTCTTTGTGTGTTAAAAAGTGGCTGCTGATGTTAAATGTGAGAGTTAAGGAGGAAAAATGGTCTAGGGCCTTAGACCTTTAGTAAGAATTGGCCTGTGTTATCTTTGCAGCAAGCTGGAAAGTATAAAGTGCTTTGATCATGTTCCTGAAAGGAAAATCTTCTACTGAATTCAGGGAAGGACCTAAAATACAGTTTGTTTTAAGACAGAGTCTCAGTCTATTGTCCCAGGCTAGAGTGCTGTGGCATCATACCTCACAGCAACCTCAAACTCCTAGGCTCTAGTGATCCTCTTGCCTCGGCCTTCTGAGTAGCTGGGACTACAGGTGTGCCCAGGGAGGCGCAGATACTTTTTCTATTTTTTAAAAATAGAGATAGGTTCTTGCTCTTGCTCAGGCTGTTTTGAACTTCCAAACTCAAGCAATCTGCCTGCCTTAGGCTCTCAGAGTGTTAGGATTACAGACGTGAGCCACCACATCTAGTCCAAAATGCAGTTCTTACAAGTTTGTCCATCAGGGCTGGAAGTTCAACCTTGATGATTAATTTTGGGGAAAAGATCAGTGCCTAATTTAAGGAAACAGGTTTGTGTAAGCTTCCCTTGCTCTGCTAATGAAGCAGTGATGTCAGGCAGAAAGGGGTGGTTAAAATGCAAAGTAAGAGACTGTGGCAATGGTCAACTCTAAAGAGCTGTAATTTCCCCTAAAAGATAGTGCAGTCTCTGTCTAATGCTTTTTAAATTAAGAGGTGACTGTGGGCAATCTCATAAAACAGCCAAATACTAGGATATGGAGAAAATGTGAGCATTAAGTAATCGTGCCCCAGCACACTCATAGTTTGTAATAACATTGACTCTGAATAAAATAAAACACCATGTCTCCTCTGGGTGTTGGGGATCTGAGAGTCCCAGGATTGAGGAGTTAAGAGCAGGATGGGTGTGGAGATTTTTGGCAATAGAAGAAACCCATGGCGAGCTCCCTGCCAGAGTTCAGACTTGACCCTGGGTGAGAGAGGGAATGTGAGCATCCCCAGGCTTGCCCGTCTCTACAGCCCTGGGTTTCCCCTTCTCCCTCTGCCTGGCAGCTGCCTCGTGCTGCAGAGCCACCTGAATGCCTCTTTGTTGGGTCTGGGGAGAGCGCAGTGCCGCCTGGAGCACTCTTCAGCCCTGCCCTGGCGACCCCTCCTCATTGGCTGTCAGTTTCCAGGTATTGAATCCATTGCTGGCCAGATGCTTGAGTGATGAGAAGCTGCCCCCACCAGCACTCCAGCCTTCCAGCCTTCCTTGCTCATCAGCACTCAGGAAGTCCTTGAAATAAGGTGAACAGAAAATATTGCCAGGATTTCTCTGCAGATACCCCAGCCCCCCACCCCCAGTCCTCTGATTACACACACTAAGTGCTGCTATCTGTGTAAATAACCTTTCCTTCCCTATCTCCCTTCGCCCTCCCCGCTTCCCCCTCCCATGCTCTTAGGCTCTCTCGCGTGATAAATAGCCAGGCTACTGCTCAGCGTGCACCAACACCTGGGAATAATCATGCAAAAATAACAGTGAGAGACTGCCGCGCGTCTGTTCTTGACATTAACTTTCCTCAGTTTGACAGGCTGCCACCACCAGCTGTTAGACTTATGGGTCTTTTTTTTTCCACTGGAGATGGCTGCTTTCCTGCTTTCCTTTTTTGGGCTCTAATAGGTTACATCAGTGTCCCATCAAGATGATAGAAAAAAGCTTTGACAAAGGAACCATTGCTAAAACTGGCCAGTATTCTATTCTGATCTTTTATTCCAGTTATTAGACTAATAATTCCCCACTGAGTTTTAAATGAGAAAGCATCTGTTTGGAGGTGTATTAGAGTTTCTACCTTCAGAAAGGTATTTGTAAATTACCTCTCTGGAATTATCTTTGAATGTAGCAAACCAATCCTAGCATTGGGCCCCATAAGGCCAAGCTACCTATTCATTTCTTTTTAGTTCATTTCATTATTTGAAATAATGATAGCAATATTGACAGCAGTAGCTCCTCTGTATTTGGTGTTACCCTACACCAGGCCCTGAGCTCAGGTTATCAGTATGATCTCATGAAATAGTCACCTTAGCTGGATATTATTTCCATTTTATAGATGAAGACACCAAGTCCCACAGATGAAGCTACAGCAGAGCTGGATTCCAGCTCCAAAAACTGACCCCGTCTTCCACTAACCCTCTGCATTTTGCACTTGGGCCATCATGAATGGTCTTTTGGATGTGGTTCTACAATTATTGTTGCAATTTTGTTCTATTTGGATGACTATTTGATTAGTGTCACATTCTTGCCTACAAAGCAGTCAGTCTGTAAGGGCAGAGACCTGGTCAGTTTGGGCAACTGTTCCAGCAGGTTGCACAGGGCTGGGTACACAGTAGGTGTGCAGTAATGAGTGGGTGGATGTATGATCGAGTTGGGGTGAGCAGGAGATTTTGCAGTAACATAGGATGACGCATCAAGACCTTTGAGGCGATCCCATCATTGCTATGAAATTATAAAATGGGATGGATTAAGCCAGTCGGCTGCTGCCAGATGCCAGAGTATGAAAGAAGCTGTATTTTCCCAGGCTGAGCTTCTCAGGGTTAAGCCCCTTTTCTTATACTTTTAACATACTTTAACCGCACTTAGCCATGCATTTGGAGGGGATTATAGATTTATGTTAAATATAGTAGGATATAAAAAGGGGCTTGTAAGGTTGTGTTCAGGGTTAGGGAACTGTAATATCAGACCTGGGGCTTTTTTTTTAAAGCCAGTGTTCACTGGACTGAGTGCTATGCTTTGCGTTCAGTTTGAATGAATTCTGTTGTTGAGTCTTCACTGCAGTGCCGAGGGAGGGTATAATTGTCACTATCACTCTTATTTCTTAGGTACAGACACTGAGCCTTGGAGAAGCCCCGTAACTTTCTCAGAGTCTACACAGCAAGTATGAATAGGGCCAGGCTTGAACCAAGCCTGTCTGCTCTCAGAACCCCAGGTTCATTCTGCCTCCTCCCCTGAGGAGTCCTTGTGGAAACTGTGCCACCCTCTGCTTTGATGAACTCCGTTGGTTGAAGAAACTGTGGTTCAGTGTATGGATCAGTGACCTGAGAAATCAGAGTGCACTAGAGCTGATCTTTTGAATATAAGGCAGAAATAACTACTAAAACTCTTTTAAAATCCTGCTTTACATACGATATGTGTGGCTTTATGTTTGACATTGTGAAATACACAAGAGAACTGAAACCTTTGGTGGGGGATATCTCTCACTGGGGGCATGACTGGGTAGATACAGGTGGTCACACTCTTTGAATTATTTCTCCCAGCGTATGCTGAACTCCCATACATTTTCTGCAGGTAGGATGCTACCCTTTTATGCTTACCTGGGCCACTGTTAGAGGAGGCGTCTTCTTGGCCTCACACAAATAGGGGCCACAGTTTTCTCTAGAGAGAGTAGTTAGGGCTAGGTGACTGACTAGCTGGAGCATTCTGTATTTGTCTCAGGAAACACTAGAAGCACAAACTCAAGCAGCCTACTGGGCAAGTCACATTTCAAGGCTAAAACAAAGTTCAGCGTTGTCAGTTGATTCTATAAGGATGTGGGCCCAGCAAAGCATATCAACTAATTATTGTTATTTTTAGAGACAGAATCTTTCTCAGGCTAGAGTACAGTGGTGCTGTTATAGCTCACTGCAACCTCAAACTACTTAGCTCAGGTGATACTCCTGCTTCAGCCTCTGGAGCAGCTGGGACTACAGGTGTGCACCAGCACACCCAGTTAACTTTGTTTTTTAAAGAGGCGAGATCTCACTATGTTGCTCAGGCTGGTCTTGAACTCTTAGCCTCAAGTGATCCTCCAGTTGAAGTGTCTCCCCAAGTGCTAGGATCATAGGTGTGAGCGACCATAACTGGCTCCGATTAATATTTGCAGAGATAGTGGATATTTAGACTCTTTCCTGATTTCTTAAATGTTGATAAAAAATTGAGATGTTCTAAACAATAATATGCCTGCCAAATAAAATTCCTCTGGAAATGGCTACAATTCTCCACCTGCTAGCCACTGGTCCACGTTGTGACTTGTAGGGAACAGGTGCTTTCAGTAGGTCACGCGGTGGTGGTCTTCGTTCTGTGCTTCCTCTCCCAGATCTGGGAATCCCATGGGGAGGGAGAGAAGAAGGGGTTCCCTTCCCTCCTCTCACTAGTAGTGCTGCCCATCCGGTACCTGTGGGAGTGGCAGGTTTGAGCTTCCATGAGGAAGCCCTATAGTAGAAAAACTAAGAGGGAAGTTAACTGGTGTAAGTCAAAGATTTGAATCTTTACGCCAATATAATGTATTGTGTTTAGGGGTTTTAGATTTACCACATTGGGATACTATTTATGCTTAAGTTCATATTTCTAGTCAAACTCTCTGAACCTTAGCTTTCTCTTTTTAAAACATGGATGGAGCCCCAAGGTCCCTTCTATAAACATCGTCAGTAAACTTGTACCATGACATTTGGATTGTGTTAATGGAAAGAAACACAGTTAACAGTTAACTTATGAGTATGTAAATGCATCTATAGATGGAGTCATGTTGAAATAGGGATTTGGTCTAGCAACTGTTGGGAAAAGATTTGTCGACAAGATCAAAAGACTGAATAAGACATTTTGCAGTTGAGGGAAATGGGACACCCTAGTTAGTGGCAGAATTGGGCCCAAATCCTCATGTCAACATATCTTACCCCTGTAACTCCTGTTGCATTCATTGTCCTACTGTGTCCTCATCTGCAAATCAGAGAGTTGATTCTCCTTTAAGGCTCTTTTCACTTTATTCTATTTCTTGCACATCAGTTGAAGCTCATTTGTTCCTTTGATATGAACGCAAGTTGTTGTTCCAGGTGATCCAAAGACTATTTTCAGAATATTCTTCTATTTTGTCTTTTCAATTTACATTCATAGCATCAAATTACAGTCATTTTACAGCTAACTATACAAATTAAGGAGTTGTTGAGAAGCACATAGAAAAATGCAGTAGAAGGTAGTTTATAATTATCCATGGTATTCGTCTTGTAAGATTCTAGAATTGAATCAGATTTCACAGAATCCTTTAGTTGTAATCAAGCCTACAAGGAGGCATAGGATTTTCTTTCTCCTTAAATTTCCTCCCTCTGAACCCCTTTCTCCATTTGTCAGCTCAGTTTTAAAATAAGAACTATCGGTGTGAACTTTGATCCACATTAAGCTACATTTACACAAAAGCATAAATCACCATATCTGGGGTTTAGGCTGTTAAATGCTTTTCTTCCTTGGGCTCTGTGATCAAGATTGCAGAACAATAAAAAGCATGGAGCAAAAGAAGTTTTATGGCAGCTTTGAGAGCAGGAAATTAAGTTTTTTTTTAACATGCAGATGGTTAAAGGCTGTTCTATTGCATCTTGGATCACTCAGGCAAGTGCACGTCAGTTTATCATTTTAGTGAAATGCAAACTGTAGAAATAGTTCCTCCAGTCATATGAACAAGGAGCCCACACAGATGACTGCTTCAGCTGCTTAACTAGGAGCACACTTTCTCATATGACTCTCCTGAAATACGCTCTTTTTTTTGTTTTGTTTTGTTTTTAAAGCCACAAAGACTGTATAATATGTCGGTAGCCAGTGGCTGGCTACAAAGGATAATTCACAAACGGATAACTGGGAACATAGGAGCAACAGAAGCAGACAGAATTTTATGAGAATGACCACTATGTGTCTTTTTTACATATGTGATTTTTTTTATCCCAACTGATAATACACCAAAGGTCTACATCGTCCTTTTCGGCTGTGTCTGTGTGTAAAGCCGGGTCCTGGTGTGGATGTGCTTTGTATTTGGCTTTTTCACGACTGGTAATCCCTCAGCAGTTGAAAGCTATTCTGTAGCGGTCTTAGAATGGGCCAAATGAATGAATGGGTTGCTTTGCCTGTTGGGGTACATGCAGAGCCTTTGGTTTCATTAAAGGCAGAATTCTAAAATTTCTGTGATGAAGAACTCCCTTGCTGCTCTCCTGGGACTAGGGGTGCAAGGGAGATATCACTGTAACATAAAATCTTGTACTTGGCTGTAATTTCTATTTCCTGGATTTAGAGAAAGGGCTACTGAGCCTTGATCAGATTCATCAGGGATCTTTATAAGTTGAACCGTTAAAGGCTTTGTGCGCTGGAGAAACTCAAGGTCTGTTGATGTTGGGCACACACATTTATTTCCCCTCTTACATGAATTCTGCTAAACTTTGTAATAGAACACTTAATTAGGAAGTTTATGCTTAATACATGCTAATAACCTGCAGTTTATGTGTTTTAGTGTGTGTAATCAAGTTTATATATTTTATATATCCAGCAGAGTAAGTTAATATATTTTAGTAGTGATTTAATTTATTATGGTTTATAAAGTACTTTGAAAACCATTTTTGTCCAGCTCTTGTACTTAAATGTCCAATAATGTATATGTTACTGTTTATTAGTGTTATGGAGTTTCTCCTTTGGAAAAAATGTTAAATAATTTAAAAAATAAGGTCACTACAAGTGGAAATTAGCCTTCACTTTGTAAAGCATATTTCATTCACATCTGCTGGGGCTAAGGGTTGTCCACGGGCGGATTTAGAACATTGAAGGCCTGCCTCTGATGCAGGAAGCTGGTGCTGTCAAGTTTACCTGGTTTGGCATGAAAAGATAAAATGCTCATTTCCATTCTGCTTTATGTTTTGGCACCATTCAAACACGCAAAGCATAGTATAATTGCAAGGGGAAGTTGGAATGGTGATATGTTCTAGAAGTGATGTGAACAGATTGCATAGGTTCACGGAATGCACACTACTGCAGTAAGCCTGTCTGTCTTTCAGGTTGACCCCCTGTTTACAGTGCCAGCACCACCGCCGCCGATCCCCAGCAGTCTCACGCCTCAGATTCTACCCTCCTACTTTTCCCCATCTTCATCCAATATTGCAGCACCAGTCGAGCAGCTCTTGGTTCGGACTCGTTCCGTGGGTGTCAATACATGTGAAGTTGGAGTAGTGACAGAGCCAGAGTGTCTTGGGCCCTGTGAACCTGGGACCAGTGTGAACTTGGAAGGGATCGTGTGGCATGAAACAGAAGAAGGTAAATATGATTTATCTATTTTTATATATCTCCCCACGTCCTCCTTCCCCATGATGTGTTAATGTCCACCTAGGAGGGGAATTTTGGTGGTATTCAGAGAGGAGAGAAAAGTGGTTTTTATGCCATCTGGATTTGTATTGCAATAAGGACTATGGTTGTCTTCTTGTTCATGGATACGTTTACATAGGATGAGTCAGTGTCCCTAAAAGTGGTTCTCTACTTTTAAGTGCTGACATGCAAGGATGGTGAGAAGCAAGGTCAGGGTTTGTCTTTCTCCTAAAAGGTACTGTCGAAATTAGGAAGGAGATATACCTTAAGTTTAGTTTATTCTTGGGGTACCAACCGATCTCTCTTAATATGGTTTTTGTGTTGTAGAGGTTTATGTTTACCTACCTAATTGAGCGAGGGTTCTTGCACATAGCAGGGACCATTGTCATGATGTGGTTGTGGCCAGTTGGTGCTCAGAGCTAATGAAGCCAAGGTGAAGGCTTAAGCCCTGGTTAAGGCAGTCACTTGTCTTCTATGGCCAGAGACACAGAACCTTCCTTATCCCTTAACTTGCCAAACCATTTGGCAGGTGCAATCCATTAGTCATGAGTGAAACAAGGTTCAAGAGAAATGGATCAGGATTCATCTATCATTGCTATTGGAAATTTAAATGGGAGCATATGCGGTGCTGACGGTGGATCTAAATCATGGTTGGCCGTGTCTCATAGCCCAAGTGTTTTGGATGGCCATTGTCATTAATAGATTCACCCATAGTGAAAACTAAGTACCGGAGAAGCGTTGCTTCGCTGGAGAATGAGTAGCAAAGATAAAGAAGAGTTGTCCCCAAGGAAGAACAAGGGGAAACTTTTTTTCTTTTTATCTAGACTGGTCAAGCATACAGGAAATGACAGTTGTCATTCTCACGGTCATTTGGAGAGGAGTAAGGACAAGGAGGAGAGTAATAGAAAGGGTGTGAGACTCAAAGTCATCCCTTAGTTTTCTTTGTATGGGGGAAAATTGACAGCCAAGACCCAAAGGGAGAAGGTAAAATGTATGCAAAAGAAGGGTGGGGGAGGGGGATAGAAGGAGGGAAGTGCTGGGCAAGAAGTAGTTGCGAAAAAATAGTTAAGGATAGTGACACACCGGGGAATGAAAGAAGAGAATAAAAATCAAGAACGAAACTCAGGTGACAAAATTTGTTAGATGGCAGAAAATAGCTCAAGCTGTTTTAAGATAGAAAAATACAAAGATTCTTGGAGAACTTTTAAAATGCTAGGTATCATATTAAATACACTCTTCCGGGATATATTTCATAAATACAAAACAGATTTGTGGATAGCACCAGTAAGGAAGAAGAAAGAATTACATAAGAAGGAGTCAGAGAACGAGAAGGAACGTGGTAGCGATGGGGAGCTTTCTTGTTTGCTCAAGTGGAAGTGATTTAAATTTACTTTTAGCTTTAGATATTTTGGGGTTTTGAGTCTCCTCCCTCTTTATCCTTTTAATTTGGGTTTTTCAGATATTTTAGGAAGCCATTTAAAGCCAAGCTGTAGAACCACACTGGGAGAAATGGATGTAGGAGGAGTCAGAAGTACACTTTTTGCTCAGACACCCTCCAGGGGTGGGGAGCAAGCTGCTGTTACCTTGCTTTGGGCTGTGCAGTTTTGCATTCTCTTAGATTTTTCTTAGAGCACAAGAAGTGGGTAAGGGTGATGAAAAGTATAGAAAAGGATCAAGACACTAAGAAGGTCTCAGTTGATTTGTTTAGGTGTACATTTGCAGGAACAGAAAAAGCTTTGGAAAGAGTAGGGATTAATTTCCATGAACTTGAATGTCAGATTTTCTTGTACTTGGATAATTTCCTCATTAGGATGAAGCATCGTCTTCCCATTTCTAAGCTATGACTTAGCGCCCGTCAAGTTTATTACTGGCCAGGATTTTATTTATTCAAGTGTGGGGGAGGACTGAGTTCCTGCCGTGTGACCTCACTGGGTGGTAGATGATGTAAAATTAGCCACAAACTCTGGAACAGCTGTAAGGCTTGGGTTCTTTTTCATTTTGCTTAGAGAAGTCTGCCTAAGTTTTGACTTTTAACTTTAGCCTCAAATAAAAGATAGGATTATTTTGGGAAAAAAGGAAACCTGTGCTTAAAAACTACAGGCAGTACATGAGTTGGTGTGGAATTCTGATGCTCTGGGCATAAGCTTAAAAAGCTGTTGTAGTAGTATTCTTTTTCTGATTTTCTGATAGTGATATTCATAAAGCCTTACCAGTTCCACCCATAAGGCTATTCACAAGGCTTTACTAGTCTCTGAAACACTGGTCTCCTGAGTCCGATGGCTCTGCTGTTATGTGCTGTGATCCCCTGGATCCCTTTGCACATTCACATGGTAGCCTGATAGCTTTGGAAGGTTTTCTGCCCTCGGGCAGCCCCAGCCTCCTCCTTTCTGGCTCACATGTTCCAGGATTTGGAATGTGTGCATGTTTACTGTGGTGACAAGAGGGAGCTGGAGCTGTTAATAGAGTTATTCTTGCTGAATAAACTAAACTTCTGACCTCCTTAGACTTTAAGAACTCATCTTAGTGAAGGCCTCGGTCATAAGATGTGTGTTTAATGTGCAACCATTTTCAAGAGCATTCCATTTGCATTTTTCCCCCACTGGAGTGCCTTTAACACCCTCGGACCAATTTAAAATTAAACCCATTTGACCATTAAGTTTTCCTTTTTGGGGAAAACACAGAGAAACACAAAAGAAACACATTTGGATACAGTTACATGGTAGAGCAAAAAGAGGTGGATTTGGGGGTGGCAGTGGGGAGTAAGCTACAATAGTTTTGTGCTACGAGGATTCTCTAACAAAGAACTTCAAGTTGAGCATTTGTAAAACTGATAGGTACCTTTAACTAATGGCTTGTAGACTGAGTTGAATGAAGTCCTTTTCCAGGTATTTTCATTTTGAGAGTCTTGTATAACTGATGGGGTTTTCCACAAACCCAGTTTGTTACATGCACTCACGTGTGTGAAGGCTGTAGATGCCTGTGTTTTAAGATCCTAGAATTATGTAAGAGTTCATATCTTTTGGGAATAGGGAATATTCTTGTCATTTCTTTGGATGGTGCTGGGGAATAGCAAGCCTGGAATATGAAATTCCTATTCAGTCCTTAATTGTTTCTCGTGCTTGGAATTCCTCCTTAGAGGAGTTGTTTTAGGCACCGTGTTGCCCTGGTGTTAACCACCAGCACATGAAGTCCCAGCCGTCTAAGACTCGAGCTGTGCTCAGGAACAAAGTGTTACTAGTGAAGTTACCGCTGGAAAAAATTTGTGGCTTTCAGATCATGCTTAATAGGAGAGAAAAACTATTACTGCATTTGGATGTTTGTTATTCTACTCTGATCTTTTTTTTTTTTTCTTCAAGGTGAATGCATAGAATCAATGGTGTATCGTACACAATTACTCACAGATGTTGGACAGAGTTTTCTTAGCATTTCATTTCTGACATTTGGGACACACATGCCTGTGTATAGTTGTTTGAAAATTTGCTCCCTTTTTGGAAAAAAAAAAAAAAGGCAAGAAAACAAAAAGAAACATCAGAAAAAACATGCTGTATACAGCAATATATGTAAATACATATGTGTTGAACTCAGCTTTTTAGCTCTTCTGAATGTTTTCTTTTGCTCTTCATCGAATCACATTTCTTATTGGTTTATTCATTTACCAGAGAACATACTTGGTTCCCCTATGCCTGTAATTCACCCGATAACTGTTGTCCACCCTGCCACTCAGGCCTCCTGACCCCTTCACTTTCCTACTGATAGGAAGCAAAGCCACAGCAGAAAAGGAAGTGAGAAAAAGAAAACTGGTATCTGGCAGTGATGGCCTTTTAAGCATCTGTGCACGGGTGTCCAACCTGCAACCCGTGGGCCTCATGTTGATTTTGTGAGGACTGTTTTTGCTTATTCGTGGTGCTGCCTATCACACAAAGTATCAGGGAGGCTCTTTTTTTTTTTTTTTTTTTTTCCCTGCTAATCAGCTTTCATTAGTGTTTGTGTATGTAACGTGTGGCCCAAGAAAACTCATTCTTCCAATGTGCCGCAGAGAAAAAGAAAGGCGGGCACCCTAATCTGTACCATAGTGGTTTTCAGTCTTTGAATCATTTAGGGATGTTTAGAAACAGGCTGGTGCCCAGGCACTGCCCCAGGCACTTAATTGGTCTGGTTTGGGGACCTGGCAATGATGGTTTTTCAAAGCTCTGCATGATTCTAATGTAAAGGAAAGGGCGAGAACCGCTATCTCAGGAAAGAGTGGATGGCCTAGCCCTTTGCAAGTTCCTTGACCTTTTGTCTTTAAGGAGGCCACATTTGTTACTGCCTCACTTTTCCAGGTGTAAGATGAACAGGGACAAGTGCCCTGTTTCCCTCCAGAGTATACAGTGTCTACCAAGATGCTGTAGTGTGGCCAGTGAGCCTGTTGCTTCAGTCGCTGAGCTAATGAGAAAGAGGGGGCAGAGGAACCTTCGGGAGGGACTCTGCAGAGAACCTGAGGGCCCTAATGGACAACCATTGGTCCCACTCTCAATATGGCAGCAGAGGACCTTACTTGTCACTTTCACAAGGGAGTAAGACACAATACTTTTATTTCTGGGTGGTCCCTGCTGAATTATTTTTGAAATGGCTCACAAACCCATAGCATTAAGGAAAGTTGTTAATGCAAATCAAGAATTGTACTCAGGATCAGCCAGTTTTCAGAGGGGACAATGGAAATAAAAAATGGCAACTTGTGAGAGGACGGTGTTGGTGAGGAAACCCAACACCTGCTGTGAGAGGAGGGGAAATGCTTGTTTGTGTGCAGTCCTTCACCTGATGGGCTCCTTTTCCCAAGGAAACAAAAAGGATTTGGGGAATTAATATTTTCAGGGTAGTTAATTAGAGAAAGAAGTAGTTGTCTTTTAAACTACCAGAGGTGGTTTTGAATTTTTCTGTTTCCCCTATGTCTCCCGTCATAAAGAAGGTAGTGTTTAAATATGCAGTGTAGAGGGTTTCAAGGTCAAAGACAAATGGTCCTGCATATCTGAGGGCGAATCTAACTTATGTATGGTGTTGTTACGCCTAGTCTGTTACTTACTGATCTTACTACTTAACATAGAACATTTTTTTTATTCTGATTAATTTGAGATGGGATTAAATGTTTATCCTAGCTTGCTTTGTATTTTCAGTAACTGATCGTGAAGAGTTGGTGTAATACTTTACTGAATGAAATATTATTTATTGAGGTATATCTTACTGATTTTATAAATTTAATTTTGACTGACATGGGGGAGATCACTTTCAACTTATGTATTTCATAACCGCCCAAATCAGTGATGATTAAAACAGTGCATTAGTTATCTTAAAGTTCCCATCACTGCACTGTTTTAATCATCACTGTCCAGCCTTGATCATCAGTGTCAACTTTTCCCTTACCTTCCTGGGCCATTTTGCAGTGAGGGTTCAGTGAGAGTGTGGTTGGTTCCTGGAGGTCCACTGCTATTGGTGGCAGAGCCACTCACAGGTGGTAGTGCACTTACTTACATGCACAAGTGCCATCCATTTTCACATGGAAAAACCAACCCAAATAGAAAATTAGATCTATGTCTTTGCTGGACCATATACCATCTCTGATTATTCTGAGTACAATGGTAAAGTTTTTTTTAAATAAAAATAAAATTGGGTTAAGGGATATAATAAACAACCAAACTCATCAAACTATTTTCTTTTTAAGATGAATGAAACTAGATCGGGGTGGTGGCACTATGTGTAATCCCAGCACTTTGGGAGGCTGAGGCAGGAAGGTCTCTTGTAGCCAGAAGTTCTAGACCAGCAAGGGCAACATAGTGAGACCCTGTCTTTATAAAAAATACAAAACCCTAGCTGGGTACAGTGGCCCACAGCTGTGGTTCTAGCTACTTAGGAGGTTGAGGAGGGAGAATCACTTGAGCCAGAGGTTTAAGAATATATATATATACACACATTTTTAAGAATATAATGTTTTATGAAATATTTAGTTTTATGAAACTAATGTTATCAGCTTCACAGAAAAATGTAGAGAGTAAAAATGGAGAACAGATCTTCAAAGAGGCATGGAGTAGACAAGTCTATAAAGATTTATTGAATGAAGGAGAGAAGGGGGGGTTGTGCTGTTTTCCTGGGTGTTGCTTTACTCTTGGCCCTACTTGTTTTATGGTTTCCTGATGTGGTAATGGGGTCAACACTTGGATATGGTAAGTGACTGTGTGTTTTGCTGGAAAGCAACAACATAGTCATCTAATCTCTTGTCAATGTGAAAAATAAGCTGCTCTTAAGGAGGATTCAGTTGAATGTTTTTAGATCAACTATTTGGTTTTTTAGTGTCATTTGGGTAATATCTTGGTGGTGACATTAGGTGCTAAGTAATGAAATAATGAAGTTTGGACTTACTGTGTAAAGGCATTGGTTCCTTTTTGTTGGTTCACATTGTAGCCCAGCTTATTCTTATATGTGAATCCAGAACGCAAAACATTTTAAAATAATCTCTTAGGATTTAGGTACTACAGTAAATGACTTAATTATTTTATAAGGTGTGTGTGTGTGGCAGGAGGTATTGTCCCATCTGCTTGTTTATCTTTAACTTGTAAAGAAGGAGTTGGTAAGAAAGTCTTGAAAGTGTCTTAATATCATAGTGACTTTAAACTGAAGATATATTGTCTAATTACAAAATGGAGACTGGTCACAAAGAATAGCTATTGGCGGCTCGGCGCCTGTGGCTCAACGGGCTAAGGTGCCAGCAATGTACAGCTGAGCTGGCGGGTTCGAATGCAGCCCCTGGGCCCGCCAAACAACAATGACAGCTGCAACCAAAAAATGGCCGGGTGTTGTGGCGAGCGCCTGTAGTCCCAGCTACTTGGGAGGCGGAGGCAAGAGACTCGCTTGAGCCCAGCACTGTGAGCTATGATGCCACCGCACTCAATCCAGGGTGACAGCTTGAGGCTCAGTCTCCAAAAAAAAAAAAAAAAAAAGAATAGCTATTGGCCTGTGTAGGCATAATGACTAAAGTATTTCACTGACCATTTTTTAACAATTCGTATAAAAGTTTTATTGAGATATTATCATATAACATACAATCTACCCATTTAAAGAATTTAATTCAGTGGTTTTTAACTTATTCAGAGTCATGTAACTGTCACTGGAATTCGTTTCAGAACATTTTAATAACTCCAAAAGAAACCCTATATCCATTAGCAGTTGCTGCCTCTTACCCAGCTCCCCCCTTCATTGACTTTTACATCTTCTGTCTTTTTTTTATTTTTTTTGAGACAAGAGTCTCACTCTATTGCCCTCAGCTAGAGTGCCACAGCATCAGCCTAACTCATAACAGCCTCTTACACTCCTGGGTTCAAGTGATCCTGCTGCCTTGGCTTCTCTAGTAGCCTGGACCGCCAGTGTGAGCCATACGCCTGGCTAATTTTTCTATTTCCATTAAGGATGGAGCCCTGCTCTTGGTCAGGCTGATCTCGAACACCTGAGCTCAAGGGATCCTCCTGCCTTAGCCTCCGAGAGTGCTAAGATTACAGACGCGAGCCACCCCAGATCTCTGTCTTGATTCATTATTGTTTTGTGTGTGAACATGTCTATGGATAAAAGACGGGACAGATTTGTTGAGTTCTTACTCTGTGCCAGGCATTGTGCTAGCCGTGCTTGCCAGGTAATGGTTTCCTTCAATCCTCAAAATCCAAAATAAGCTCACTATTGTTGCCCATATTTTAATAAAGGAGACTCGCTTGTGCCAGCAGCACATTTGGAGAGTGGAGGAGTCTGGATTTGAACCCACTGCAGTTGACCTACTAGCTCCCTGGCTCTTCACTTCCTTCCTGGGAGTTCTGGGTTTGGATTCCTGTCTATCACTGCTCAAAAGCTCCTGAGTATTTTAGAAAGTGCTCTTTGGAAAGAGGGAGTCAAACATGGTGTAATAACTGGAGTTTATTTTTAAGCATGGAATGCTAGGAATTTCTTTATGGTTCTCCAGCATCTGATTTTGGCAGGAGGACTTGAATCAGCTTCAGCTGGGTTGATGTATGCAAACCATCCCTTTCAGCCCACTATGCTGGGAGCTGCTTACGCGCACACATTCCATCTGTTTTGTTCCCTGTTGGATCCCCAGCGCCTGGCACAGAGTAAGCACGCCGTACATATTTGTTGAATGTTGAATAAATTCATAGAACAAAGTGATACGGTCTTGTTACCTGTTTAAGTTTTAGTAATGTAGCTTTCTAGTCAGGAATATGTTCCTTTTAAATTGAGTTAGACAATTGAAAATATAATTTGAGAAAACTACCTTGTCACTGATTTTTAAGGATTCATTATAAAATCTGATTCACGTTATTATATTTCCCCTTCCAACCTTGCTGTTGTTGGATTAATCAGCACCAAAAAAGGAGAAACAAAATATTTGGCATGCTTCTTAAAATCATTCATCTCCTCAGTATGGTTTTTTGTTTTCTGATTATAAAAGGGATACATGGCTGTGTTGTAGAACATTTTGGGAAGAAAAGTAAAAACATAGAAGGAAAAATAATGTAATCTCACCCTTTAGTTGACCACTTTTAATATGCTAGTTTTCCTCCTTAAGCTTTCTTTTTCTTTGATTGCTAACTATAGGTAGTATTGTACAGCAGATCTCTGGAACTCAGTCATCTTGTACAGCAAAAACTTACACAGATGGGAAATTGTCAAATAGCAATTTCCTATTTTCCTTTCCCTCGAGCCCCGGAAATCACCATTCTACTCTGCTCCTATGTGGTTGACTAGATACCCTATAACGTGGAATCCATGTGATAGTCTTATTGCATTTAGCATAATAGTTCATCCACGTTGCCCTATATGGCAAGATAGCCTTTTAAGAAGTTTAATGATACTCCATTGTGTGTATATTCCTCCTTTTCTTTGTCCATTCGTCCATCAAAGGAAACTCAGGTTGTTTCTAAGTACCATTGTGACTAGTACTACAATAAACATGGAAGTGCAGATACCTCTTCAACATCCAGAATTCAAATCTTTTAGATAACTGCGCAGAAGTAGCATTGCTAACTTTTAATTCTTTAATGATAACCACCCTAACAGGTGTGGGTGATACCTGCTTTTCTCCAGTGGTTGTGATGCTGAGCATCTTTTTGAGTCCTTGCTGGCCATTCTTCTTTGGAGAAAAGTCTGTTCAAGTCTTTTGCCCATTTTTAAATCAAGTTATTTGGGATGTTTTTAGAATTGATTTGAAGAAGTTCCTTATATATTTTAGATGTTAACCTCTTACCAAATGCAGATTTTGCATATATTTCCTCCCGTTAATTAGGTTGCCTTTTCAACTTATATTAGTTGCTTCCTTTACTATGCAGACGCTTTTTAGTTTTACATAGTCCCACTTGGCTATGGGTTTGGACAAAGGTATGGTAACACGTATTCACCGTATAGCATCACACAGAGCATTTTCATGGCCCTAAGAATCCCCATTTCTCCACCTATTCTTCTCTGCCTCCCCTCTCACTTCCGGCAACCACTAGTCTTTTTATCGGCTCCATTGTTTTGCTCTTTCTTAGAACATCACACAGTTGGAATCATAGAGCAGGTAGCCTTTTCAGATTGGCTTCCTTAAGTGAGCAATATGTATTAGAGTTCCTTCCATATCTTTCCGTGGCTGATAGCTCATTTCTTCTGAGTACTAAATACTATGCTATTGTCTGGATGTAACACAATTTATTTATCCATTCACTGCTGAAGGACATCTTAACAACGTCTCAATTTGGCAGATATCATTAATAGCACTACTGTAAATGTCTGTGTGAAAGTTTTTGTGTGGACATAAAGTTTTCATCTCCTTTGGGTAAATATCAGGGAGTGCAGTTGCTTGATCATACAGTAAGAGTATGTGTAATTTCTTAGGAAACTGTCCATCTCTCTTCCAGAGGGCTTGGACCACTTCGCATTTCCACCAGCAATGAACATGAGGTCCTGGTGTATCTTTGTCAGCGTGTGTGATTGTCCCTGTTCTGGATTTTGACCATTCTGATAGGTATATGTCATTGTTGTGTTAATGTGAACTTCACTAATGGCTTATGTCATGGTGCCTCTTTTCATATGCTTTTTTTGCCATTCGATATCTTCTTGGGTGAGCTCTCTGTTAAGGTCTTTGGCCCATTTTCAAAATAGGGTTGCTTGTCTTCTTATTGTTGAATTTTAAAAGGTCTTTGTGTATTTCAGATAGCTGTTTTTTGTTTCGGTTTTTTGAGACAGAGTCTCACAGGGCTAGAGTGCCATGGCATCATCCTAGCTCAAAGCAACTTCAGACTCCTGAGCTCAAGCAATACTCTTGCCTCAATCTCCTGAGTAGCTGGGACTACAGCCACCTGCCACCACACTCAGCTAATTTTTCCATTTTTAGTAGAGACAGGCTCTCTTTCTTGCTTAGGCTGGTCTTGAACTCCTGACTTTAAGCCACCTTCCTGCTTCTGCCTTCCAGTGTGCTAGGGTTATAGGTGTGAGCCACTGCACCTGGCCTAGATTCTAGGACTTTTGTCTTTTTACCCTTAAGTCTGTGATCCATTTTGAGATGATTTTTGCGAAGGGTGTAAGGTTTGTGTCTAGATCTTTTTTTTTTGTATGCAAATGTCCAGTAGTTGCAGCACCATTCCTTGAAAACTACCTTTGTTCTGTGTGCCACCCTTGCCCTTTTGATCAGACTGTGTTTATATGGGTCTGTTTCTGGGCTCTACTCTGTGTCATTGACATATTCTATTCTTTTGCTAACGTTGCATTGTCTCGCCCGAAGTCAAGTGGTGTTAGCCCTTCAACTGTGTCCCTTTCCTTCAATGTTGCGTTGGCTGTTTTGGACCTTTTGTTTCTCCATATAAAACTTACTAAGAATTTGCTGATATTTGTGAAATGATTTGCTGGGATTTTAATTAGGATTGAATTTATTCTATAGATCAAGTTGGGAAAAACTGACATCTTGACAATATTGAATCTTTGTGCCCATGAACATAGGCTCTCCATTTATATAGTTTTTCTTGATTTCTTTTATGAGCATTTTACAGCTTTTTTCATATAGGTCTTATACAATGCTGCGAAAGTTATATCTAAGTATTTACTTTTAGGGATATTCTGTAAATATTGTGTTTTTAATTTCAAATTCCATGTATTTATTGCTAGAAATAAATAAATGATTGACTTTTATATATTAACATTGTATTCTGCAACCTTTGCTATCATCCCTTATTAGTTCTAGGTTAGATGATACTTATGAATGTTGCCCTCTTTTAATTTTGACATTAAAAAAGGAACAATTTGGGGTGGTGCCTGTGTCTCAAAGGAGTAGGGCACCAGCCCCATATGCTTGGAGGTGGCAGGTTCAAACCCAGCCCAGGCCAAAAACTGCAAAAAAAAAAAAAGTAAAACAGGAACAATTCTAACATTATTAGAACACTTTCTAAGAAGCGTTTTCCTTTTATTTTCAGACATAATCTTGCTCTGTCACCTGGCTAGAGTGCAATACCATCATCATAGCTCATTGTAGCTTCAGATTGCTAAGCTAAAGGGATCCTCCTGCCTCAGGCTCCCAAGTAGCTGGGACTATAAGCTTATGCCACCACGCCCAGCTGATTTTTCTGTTTTCCGTAGAAATAGGGTCTCGTTTTTGTTCAGGCTGGTATTGAGCTCCTGACCTCAAGTGATCCTCCACCTCGGCCTCCCAGAGTGCTAGGATTACAGGCATGAGTCATTGCACCCCAAGCCGCCTATTTCTTTAATATGAAATAGTGTAGGGAACAGACACATCAAACCTTTAATGATGGATATTTGCATTGCTTTCAACTGCTTAGGTAAATATAAGTAGTATTTCATAGGATGTCTTTATGCATACAGGTTTTTGGTCTTGTTTTATGAATTTGCAGTTTTTGTGCTAGATCAATTTTCAAGAAACTCGATTGCTGGGTCAAATGTTACATGAACTTTTTTTTTTTTTGAGACAGACCCTCAAGCTGTCACCCTGGATAGAGTGCTGTGGCATCACAGCTCACAGCAACCTCCAATTCCTGGGCTCAAGCGAGTCTCTTGCCTCCGCCTCCCAAGTAGCTGGGACTACAGGCGCCCACCACAACGCCCAGCCATTTTTTGGTTGCAGCTGTCATTGTTGTTTGGTGGGCCCGGGCTGGATTCGAACCCACCAGCTCAGGTGTACGTGGCTGGCGCCTTAGCCCGCTGAGCCACAGGCGCCTAGCCGAGAATGATAGTTTTTTATTTATCACAACATGGTTCTAAGAACAATCTGTTTGTTATAGAATAAAATCGTTGTTTCAAAGTATTATTATTTAATAAGTGAGTATTTGAATTTTGTGAGGTGTTATTTTAGAACAAGTATTTGTTAAAAAACAGAACTCTCCCTAAAAAACAAACAAACAGTACACTGTAGAGGGACTGAGCTGGTGACTTGAAGAGCTGCACAGTATCTGCCACCATGCAGATGACAGTGTCATACCCAGGACAGGGTATGAGGGTGAGGAGCAAAGGGATTCTACTTGACCTCTGGCGCCAAGTCCACTAGTGCTCTGGCAGAAGAGGAGCAAGAAGTGATATGACACTCCAGAGCATTTAGTAGGAAAAAAAAAGAAGTGGAAGGGATTAACACCAGCCTTCTGGCATAAAACGTCTAATGATATATACATAGCACTGTTGAATCCAGAATTTAAGTAAAACTGAAAACTGTTTTTAACATCACAAGTCTTAACTCTAAGTTGTTAGGATCCTGCTTTCTCCAAGTTCAATCCAGCCCCTTTGCCAAATTAAGAGTAGCATGGTTGCTTGCCAAGCTGTGAAACTTGAGAATAAAAGGAAGTACAGAGAAGAACGATGGCAAGGATTGCTTCTACTGGACTTGTAAGTTCCTTGGGATCCACTGGGACCAGGAATTTGGCTGCTGCCTTGACAGCTGGAAGAGAAAAGGTAAAACGACAGATGGAACTGCGGATGTGGCCATGTGAGTGGAAGCACAGAAGGTGAATACGGAGGCTCAACCAAGAAAGTTATGCACACTTACACCAGGAAGCCTCCACGACAAAGGGCCATAAGATGTCATGATCATATCTTTACATATCTGGAACTTTTGTGTCTTTAAAACATTGCATTTGACTACTAAAATAATCCATGAGTATGTAAACAAACAAACAAAAACCTCCATAAAAAGTATAGAAAAAAATTTTATCATCACTCATAAACTCACCACCCAAAGATAACAATTAACAACATTTTGATGTGTTTTCTAAACACATTTTAAAATAAAAATTTACTTTCTATGGTATAAAATATTTTATGAATTTTTTCACCTGGTAATAGTTATATTAAATATTCCAAACATAAGCAAAATCTTATTAAAGTCTTTCCCTACGCCCAAGCCCACTCTTATGTTCAGAGGACGAAAAGATAACTTTTGGTTTAGACGATCTGGAAGATTTCACAAACATGTGATTATTTAGGTGGGGCTGTTAAGAATGGTAGGTTGTTTTTTTTTTGCAGTTTTTGGCCAGGGCTGGGTTTGAACCTGCCACCTCCGGCATATGGGGCCGATGCCCTACTCCTTTGAGCTGCAGGTGCCGCCCAAGAATGGTAGGATTTTTTAGAGGTATAGACAATGAAAGCTTATATTTTAGGTAGCTGAAACAGAATGAACACATTTGGGAGAGTAAAAAGACCCAAGGAACACATACGCTTGTCTGACACACAGAGAGCACTGGGAAGTAGAGAGGGACTGTGATTGCTGAGCTCAGAGCTACAACAGAGAGAGTAACAAGAAGCAGGGAGAAGAGAGAGGTAAAGGAGGGCTTTGGGATGTGGCGACTGGGTCATCAGTGGTAACTTTCCAATTCAGTTGGTGGAGGCAAAAGCCAGGAAACTGAAGTTTAAAAAGACTGTCTTACACCAAGAAATCAGGCTGTGAAGGGAAGAACAGAGTAATAGCACTGACTGGGGTTAGCAAAGTCAGTAGCCAACGTTTTTCCCAAGATGGCAAACCAATAATAAGGCTTGGTATTAGAGACATTGCCTTTGAGATAGGAGAAAAGAAGTACTAGTACAGAGAAAGAAAGATGAAGATAGCTGAGTATACTGGGCACCTATTATCCCAGCTACTTGGGAGGCTGAGGCAAGAGGATCACTTGAACCCAAGAGTTTGAGGTTGCTATGAGCTAAGACACGACAGCACTCTACCGAGAGTGAGCAAGTGAGACATTGTCTCAAAAAAAAAAAAAAGAAAGATTAATGAACTCACTTTTAATGATCTTAATTTTTGTGTTTTTTTTTTTTTTGCAGTTTTTGGCTGGGGCTGGGTTTGAACCCGCCATCTTTGGCATATGGGGCCAGCGCCCTACTCCTTTGAGCCACAGGCACCGCCCAATCTTCATTTTTTTTTTTTGGAGACACAGTCTCACTTTGTCATCCTGGCTGGGTAGAGCGCTGTGCTGTCATAGCTCACAGCAACCTCAAACTCTTGGACTCAAGTGAGCCTCCTGCCTCAGCCTCCTGAGTAGCTGGATCTACAGGTGCCTGCTACAACGCCCAGCTAGTTTTAGAGACGGGGTCTCACTCTTGCTCACGCTGGTCTGGAACTCTTGAGCTCAGGCAATCCACCTGCCTTGACCTCCTAGAGTGCTAGGATTATAGGCATGAGCCACCACACCTGGCCAATCTTAAGTTTTTATTAAAGAAGAGAGACTGCTGACAGAGGAGAGAGGTGGTGGGGACTTGGAGGGAAGCAGTAAGAGGAAAGGATTAGGGCTACAGGGCAGTATCAGGTGTTCAGTTCAGGTTGGGGAGCGTGACTTGGTAGAAGGGCATATAAGCTCCTTCAGAGCCCTCTGAATTCTAAGAGCACCATCACTAAAAGAGATGGTAAAGGAACTGGGACCAAGCACTGACTGAAGTTCAGGCAGTAATCAGGATATCAGAACAGTCAGTAACTGACCATGGGTAAATCATAGGCCACGTAATGGAAGGAGGCTTAAAGGGTAGTAACCGAATGGGTGGGGTGTGATGGGAAATGGAATGACTGGAAAGAACAGTGAGTATAAAATGATACTATCTTGAAAGTGGTTTTCGGGGGGGGGGGCGGGGGAAGGTGGGGAGGGAATGGTGATCTAAATTCCATCAATGTATTTCAATACATATGCCTAACCCTATTTCAAAAACAAACAAAAATCTTGGAGAACCAATCAATTGCTTGAAATAAGCAGAGAGAGTCTGACAGTGATTTTAGAAAATACATCAGCCTTGGAAATAACCCGACAGCTGAGACTTCAGTGAGCAGAGCACGGGGATTCGGGGGCTCTGACTCAGGAGGGTTAGCCCGGCAGCCAGCTGGCGGTCAATTCACTGTGTGTAGAAAGGAATGGCTCAGGTTAATGAGCAGCTTAAGTTACTTACAGACATTAAGGTTACAAACTATGTGGTAGGTGGGGTGTGCCAGCCACAGAAAATGAGTGCCTCTCACAGAAAGTGTACAAAGGAAATGTGTAGAGAATATCAAAACAGAGGCCACTGACACTGGGAAGGAGTTCGCCTTTCTTTCTCAACCTCCTGTAACTATAAAACTAAAACATTGTATGGAACATGTCAAAACTAGCAGCTATAAATTCTCAAACGCACAAACAAAGCTTTGAACTTTTAAATTATGCAATATATTGGAATGTTAATAAGCAAGAAAATGAAGGGTTTTTTTAAAACCTATAGAACTAGAATTAATCCCTTGTACACTGCAACTTAATGATGATTTGAGAAAATACAAGACTTAAAGTTAAAGCTTTTAGTAAACCTTTTACTCTATAATCTAGAAGTTATACCTGTTTTACACTAGGAGTAAATGGGGAGGGAGAAACTACAAAATTAACAAAAGGAGGAAACAAATACAATACCTCTGGATTCATTATCCCTTCTTTTTTAAAACAGCTATAAAACATGTCCATGGAAAATACTTCACTCCAAAGATATCCATAATATTGGCCATCATATCCCCCTGCCAAATGTCCAAAAGTAGCTGGCATATTTGTGCCTTTAAAAAAAAGATATGTTACAATCAATGTGATAGCAAGTGTTAATTATCACTTTATCTGTTAGCTAAGGTTTCCCTCTGAGGATTTCACCTGTGGGACGAAGGAGTGAATCGCACAATCTCATTGGTTCATGTGCGTCCTCAGCCAAGAAGTTTGTAAACTCCTCTCCTACAGATGGCTCAACCTCTGAGCTGGTTTCGGCCCTCAGCTCTGGAATGCCTAACAATAGTTTCAGAGGCTTTGTCCACACCCACCAGATAGCTCAGTGTTTTAGTCAGTCCTTTCTTATCCTTTAAATACTCCTGTGTTTTAAAAAATAATATCAACCCTACCTTTGTCATACCTCTTGATATCTGAAATGTCTCAGGAAGGGATTTATTTTAAGTTGATGACTATTGAAAAAGAAGTCTTTACCAATTCAATATATCCTATAAGGCTACTTTATAAAGGATTTTGTCAAAGTGGATTGAGACATAAAGTCCCTCCATGGTTTACTATAAACAGATCACCAAAGTAGGTAAAGAGCAAAGATTGACTCAACTGGCCACTCTTATCTTTATTATCTCTATAAATGTGGCTGATTCATTATAGTAACAATTTCCTTGGTGAAAAAAATTCACCTTATCACACACATAGAAATGCACAACTGTATGTTGGTTTAAAATACGAACATATGAAAACGCATAAATACACACACGTGCACACATAAAATCTCATTTTATTTAAGATTTAAACACACAAATGAATCCCATAGATCTCAGCTTAGAAACCTGTAGTCAAATGCTTTAACTGACCTCAGGATCTGAATCAGAAACAAGGAAGAAGTTAGTGCTTCTTTCTAAAAATGCCCCCTTTCCCAATTTCTTACTGAAAATCACAGGGAAGACATGGTACAGCCAGGGAGGGAGGGGCAAGGAGGGTGCGGCCAAACGTAAAGGGCTCCCTCAGCTCTGGGTGGAGGCCAACTGCTCACGCCTGATTACACTGAAATGCTGTGAGTCTGCAGCCACCTTTCCTTTAAGCACATTTGGACAGGGTAACTCACAAGGACACAGTATGCTCATCTGAAAGTCACGGCCTGATTACAGAAATCAGGAACAAATTAGGCAATGTGTCTGACAAACTCGGCCTCCCTGCTGTGTTAGAATGCTCTGAGCTTCACAGGGAAAAATGAACTCAACTCATAGTATTTACGTACCTGGAGTGGCTGCAACACCTAAAATTTCTGAGCAGTACTTGGCATATTCACTTGCAGCATCCAGCAATGTGTTGGTATGGAGAGACTGATCAACTTTGCTCAAAACAATCTGGCGTAGGGTCAGAAGACCTAATAACATAAGAATGTTTGAGCATGTCTTGGAGAGGAGAGAACTATGTGTTCTAGTAAGTCAAGATCATAGATTTCCTTTTTTTTTTTTTTTTTGAGACAGAGCCTCAAGCTGTCACCCTGGATAGAGTGCAGTGGCATCACAGCTCACAGCAACCTTCAATTCCTGGGCTCAAGCGAGACTCTTGCCTCCGCTCCCAAGTAGCTGGGACCACAGGCGCCCGCCACAACGCCCGGCCATTTTTTGGTTGCAGCC